>JAHWFP010085015.1:8437-44709 GCA_023313725.1 Lithobius niger | reverse complement strand
TTTTTTTCATGTTCATCTGTAGGGCCAGTTGGGTGAGAAAGGCATGATTGGACCTGCCGGACCACCTGGTCAAGCGGTATGTTTTCACTCGATGATTTGCTGACAGCATAATGAAACCTAAGAACCATGAGTATTACAATGGGACATCGTTATGTTTTTCAGGGAGTTGCTGGTAGAAAAGGATCTCAAGGTTTGGATGGTAGTCCAGGTCAGCCTGGTACTATGGGTCCACCTGGACCTCGTGGTCCACCAGGTGAAGGTGGAAAGTTTGGGCCTCCTGGACAGCCAGGTCCCCCTGGTCCTCCTGGTCCACCAGGAGAATCAATTGGTTATGATGCTGCAGCCTTAGCTGCAATTCTTGGGCAAGGTCAAGTGAAGGTAAGAGACATCTATCATACATCAAGTTTACACAACATCGAATGCCTACTCTGACTTATTATTAAATTTCTCAAAAACGAGTTAAGCTTAAATTCCAGAGCTGAAAACAGGAAACGGTTGTGTGAGATAGTCTTATTGTACTGGAATTGTCCAACTGATAAACAAAAGTATGGATTCTGAAATTATATGAGATTTGTTTGATGTAAGAATGACACGTCTCTACATCAAGAGTTTTTTTTTTTTAATGTTTCTTTATGACCTGTTAAATTTAAGCTCAGTACCAACAAGGAAAATTTTGTACTTCATCTCTGTGAATCTGGAGCAAAATCTAACGCATATCTCTTCATTGCCTCAAAAAATCAACACGAAGAGGTGAGAGAACCTGATTGTTCTCCCTCAATACATTGATGTTGTGGTTGGGATGGGAAAAGATGTTCTTATACTTTGAAATACCTTATAAAGGATTTACATGTCCAGAGTGAACCGACATATTGGGTGGATCGACATATGTGAAGAGTAACCTATCTTTCTTGACTGTGAATCAATCGTTGTGTGATTGTCTAATTACTGCAGTTTGTTAACTGTCCGCTGTCAAATTGTAAATCACCAATACAAAATTGCGAATCTGAGACCGTAAAATTATTTATCTTATTTCTGATGGGGATTACACCACTTTGGTGGCCTAATGCATGGATCATGGGCCTTTCTCAATTCAACCAAATATATTACAGTAAAACATGATACGAGCCCACCACATTGGCTCCCACCTCACAGGAGGAGAAGGTAAAGATCTAGAATTGAGGTCTAGAAAAGATCTGAAAAAATCTAGAATGGAGGTTTATTTAACACCTCTGTAACTGAGGTCAGCGCTAATGACCTCACCGTCGACAGGCCATCAAGCCTAAATCTTCCGCCTTGCTCCTCATAGCTTACTCTTCCAGTAAAGTAGACATGGCCAAAAGCCTCATTTTATTAGCTTGTTAGAACTGGCATTGACACCAATAATACTCGCACATGACGAATTTGTTTTATTTCATCACAATTTACATCAAAACTGAGCGTAGCGTTAAATTGTCAATGTTTATTTTTGCCATCACACAATTATTCCATTGTAATAACATTGTGCTTTTATGCTAGGGACCGGACCCGTTAAGTGGGGACGAACCTATAAGACTTCTAAACCGAGACATCAGCGTAGAAGAGCAGAAGAGGATTGTCTTCAAGGCATATGAACATTTAGTACAGAGCTTTGAAAAACTAAAGAAACCAACGGGAGAAAAAGCTGCACCTGCCAAAACATGCAGAGATCTCTCTGTTGCTCACCCCGAAATGGACAGTGGTAAGTAACATTGCGTAATGTTATGTTAGCCATATATAATCGCTGTAGTTGTTTCATACTTCCTCTGTAAAGTTTTAAAGATGTAACTTCAATCTTACATCATTATGCAGTGACTCATTGGGATTTCTTTGCAATAACATCACGCCAAAACTATTGAACCAAATTTTATAAAATTGTGTATGCTGATCAGTGACACAGTTCGACTCGGAAATCTGATACATTTTCGGCCGGAAATTAACTAAAACCTTTCAGAAATTGTTAGAAACCAATTGTTAGTAACCGTTTTTGGTGCGTATCATTTGTTGTTATTGTTTGATTCTACGGAGCACGAACCCAACCTGGGTTATCGTCCCCACGACGACACCTATTGGATTTCACATTGAATAATACACATTTTAAAAACAAAGAAGGAACGTGAAAGTTTTGCAGAACATCAATTCAGGTTCACGAGTAACATGCAACCGCATTATAGATCAACGAACAATTGTTTCATAGTTGAGAATAATAATGAAACGATCTGGGGAAAAAATGCAGTGGAATCAGTACAAAATAAAAAGGGAAGAAAGGAGAAAGAAGGGAAGGAGGAGAGGGAAAGAAAAAAGTAAGGGTGGTAGCGGGAAGCAGGGAGGGAGTTAGGGAGAATCAGTAATGTAGATGCAGCTGTCCACCCCCACCCACCTCGGGAAAATTGCCATTTCTCAGATATAATCTCATGCTCTGCTGTTGTATATCAACATAATTATATAGTTTCGGGTTTTTAGCTATAAGTTGATTCCGGTTTGTTAGACAGCTATTATCATTGAGAAACATTACGGTTGTTTGCAGTTGTTATTGTTAAGAGTCTGTGGGCTCCACGCAAATAACCAGCAACGGTGCATGGACAACAATGTACCCATAAGAACAACTGCACAATGCCTGAAGTACACCCACGCCAATAACAATAACAAAGAAAGTGAACTGCACATCATCTATAGGCAACAACATTGCGTACTTGGGTTGTTTAGGGCAAGTAGACCTGGTAAGGGTTCAATCCTGGCATTTAGCAACCCCTGGCATTTTCGGGACCTGAAGGTTCTGTGGTGTCTCGTACTCATGTTGACTGTAACATGCGAAAAAATCCTGGATATTCGCTCGGATTTTTCCGCCTAAATTGTCACTCTTGCCATCTACAGAGGGGCAGGTAACCTGGTCTGGGTTTGACTCCGTTAAATAAAAATAACAAAACAAACCTGACAAGGGATTCACTCCAACAAGAAAAACAAACCAGACCACATAAAGATGGTTTCAATTTACAGCTTTATTTGCTTTAAAAGATACTAGCCGAGTCACTCACTGATGCTCACTCATTTGGCGGCGTCTTACTTCGCTCGAGGTCATTTCTTGTTTCAACACTTAGGCTGTGACAGAAAATTCCACACCAAAAATTGATCATGATCAGCAGCGTGCACAGGCCTCTGAGAGGGCAAGGGCAACTTTGGTGAAAGGGCAGTCTTTACTTTGATAAGTCATCAAACATATCACAAATGGTACAAGGTGTCCTTGAAATAACTTTACAGTAAACGAAGAAAAACAATGGAGCCATTTGTGCATTAACTTACAGTAATTGCAACGAAACAGAAAAGTCCATTGAACATAACGTTTAATGACTTATACGGCCTCCATCAAGGGCCATAACATCCGTAACTTTTGAGATAACAACCTTACATCACTGGTGAAAATCAGAAAGTTGTGTGGATTCATTAAACTTTGCCACTTATCATCATCCATACCCCTCCCTCAACAAACCATAAAAGATGGAAAAAAAATTGGTGAATGCCAATGTTGTCAGCAGCTAAATTGTTGTGGCCTAATGCAAGTGTATCAGCTTCATTGTCTGTCATTTGTCACTGTGCTTGCAGCTAAACTATCAGCAGGTAGTTTTAATTTTTCCATAGCATTGGCGTTTATTCACTAGCTCGTTCTTTTTTATGGGTTTCCAACTACACCATTCATCTACATGCTTCTTCGAAGGTTAGCCGTCGAAGAAGCACTGTATGAAGCAAGCCATCAAGATAACTCACTTTACCCTCCTCTGTGATATATTTATCTGATTTAAGTTATTTGCACTATCACACATATTTGCTGTGAAATATTGATGTTTCATTAAGTTTAACGAAAACTGTTTGCCAGCTTATTCCTATTTTGGAGCAAATTCTCCCACTTGAATTTTGTGGAACTAAAATTCTAGTGGGAGATAGTAATGAAAACATGGAACTAAAATTTTCGTAAAAGTAGTGGAAGAAAATAATGCTAGGTCTAATTGGAGACACCCTGGAAAATAAATATCTGCCATTACTGTTTGAATGCTTTCCCAAGACCCTGTGTATGACTAAAATATCCTTTCAACTAAGTCAAACATGGTAGCACAATTTTGACGCTTTCATGAACCCATGTGCACACCCATGTAAAGTCTTGGTTAAAGGGATGTTTGCATGATATAGTTACTGTAAATTACATACCATGATTCTGATTGCAGTAAATGAAACAAAATCGCTCAATGGAGAAAATCACTCACTAAAAATATCTCAGATTTTGTGAACTTTTATTATGGACGTATATGTTTGAGATAGCACGATGGATTTGAACCAAAAGATTTTACGATTTAGTGATCTGATAGTCACACAAAACACACATGCATGAAAATTATTGATAATGAAACTTACAATTCGTTGTTATTAATGGCAGATATACACAATTTATTCCCTTATGTAGAGCAGTTTTTCATTAAGAAAAATAAACCCTTGTTAACATTTCACGATCTAATTCTATTTTTTTTATTGCTGTACTGAAAAATAAAATCATAAACTCTCTTGAAAATTATTGAAGGAGTATACAGTGAGTATTATCACTGAGTGACAAGGGAATATAAGAATTGTCACATGATTGTAGTAATGATGGAGTAAGCACTCTAAACTGTTCACATGTATACCGGCTTGTGACTGAATCACATGAAGCGCTCACCTTTTTAACTTAATGTCTGTACAAAGGTAATTGGACATACGTATTCAGCAAAAATCACACACGAGAAATACCGTAGAACAATTAGCCGCCTTTATACACTTATATTTCATTCCTGTTGTGTGATCCGCATTCGAACTGGCAAAGCAGTCCATCGCTACCATACCACCTTTATTAATATGGCCTCTCTTCCACAGGCATAAAGATAACCCACTGAAACCGTATGCATTTCGCTCGTGGCTTATTTATAATTTACCATTATTTGCAGTGCAGTGGCATGCAGGGGGTGGAAGAGGGAGTAGTGAAGACATTGACCCTTCCTTTTTTGCAAAATGCCCTTTTTGTGATTAAAAAAATGGCCTCTTTGTGCCAACATTTGCTGGTGCAGCGGAGCCTGGGAAAGTGTGTAAAGGCCTAAAAACGCCTAAACAAGCAAAAAAGGTGCAAAGGAAAGGGAAAGAAAAAAGTAAAAAGAGACAGCAAAAAGAAAGTCCCCAGAAAAAATATCCACTAAAAGTTACTGTACCCTTTTACTAAAGTAGCCCCTTCCGTCTTGCAGAACTGTGCACGCTACTGGTACAGTGACAATAAAACATTAGCTCTAGCATCAGTTTCACCTAGCATAAGGTGCGTTTTAGATCTGTACGCCAACGCATTTACTGTGTGAGCCACTCTTTAATTACCTAAGAAGGGGAAGCATACTTTGCATATCAGCCGATTTGGGTGCTTTACTCACAGTATGCCCCAACAGGAAACAAAGCAGTTTGACATCACCATTCCTAAAGAAACACTCAGTAGGCTTAAAACTAAAAAATTACACATATCTTGTTGGAGCATGGACATTATAAAATTGGATAATTTCCCAACATTGCTGCAGTGGATTCAGTCAAATTGGTTGGCGAATTTTCATGAGACATGGTATTACATCTTCACAACCTGTATGACAGTTGGTGCTTTGAGTTTCGTTGATTTAAGTTGCTTTAATAAGTATTTATATTATTTTTCAGGTGATTATTGGATCGATCCAAATGAAGGTGATTCTCAAGATTCCATTCTTGTGTTCTGTGACATGAAGAAGCGAGCGACATGTGTATACCCGAAACCATCTGAGGTAATGGGTCACTTTTTTTTAATGGTAGCCGGAACAAAATATTAGGTATAAAAGTTTTGAAAGTTGTTTAATCCTTTCATGATATATGGATATTTAACACAAGATGGAAAATATTTAGTCCAGTGTTGAAAATAAGTTTTGTGAGGATTCTCTCGGGATCCGAGCACAACTGAGTGGGAAGCCCCTTGCCTCCAAACTAAGAAGACTCGATACTGAATGTATGTAGGCTACAATGGTACTACAAAAAAACATTGGCGTGCGTACTGGTTCTCAAAGGATTAAAGGTAGACTGCAGTTGCTACTCAGCAGAAAGACCTTGGAATGAGTATCTCTAAAAGCGTCTCTATAGAATTTATTTTTATTTGTGTCGTGAGCCTATGCAGTGAGCCTACTTTACCTATGCAGTGGGACAAACACGAAGAACCAGTGTTGAATCAAAACAGGAAATCGTTCTAAAAAAACTGCAGATACTGAATTGAATACCCAAGAGTTTCCAGTAATTGCTAATGCCTTGTGGTGGCAGTTAGAGTTTATGACTGGCATTGTTCCTTCCTGACATTACGTAAATACTAATGTTAGTGTCTGCTACATGCAATGCTTCCTTGTAAACTTATTCTGTACAAGAAACCCAAAAGATTTTAACTTAACCGGTATCTACGACGTTCAACCACAGAAAAAGGTAAAATCTAAGCCCAGCAGAAAAAAAGCAAAATACGTAAAACTTCCCAATGATGACCCTACTGAATCGAGAAAAGCATTACTGAATCGTTTAAGGGCATGGTCTACCAGCAAAGAAAGTATGAGATTGAAACGTGTTACTGACCTAATACACATATGCAGGTTTACTAAAAAAACGATAGCACATAATGGCAAAGAAAGGGTATAAATTTATTGGTAAAACCTTATATTAAAGAATTGTGACTAAGTTATGTTAATTATTTTTCTAGCTCTGTGAACTATGGTAATTTATAGAAATGATTAAACTCAATGTTGCAGGTTACAAAAGGCGTTCATTACGTTGGGCCACAAAAACATGCATGGTTTGGTGAAGAAATGGAAAAAGGTTTCACGGTATGTGGCATTGGTTATTATGGTTGTCATATGTGTGTATGTTGTGATTAGAACTGAAGTGTGCCTAAATTATATTCTAAAAGCCACTTTAAAAAATCTGTAAATGCCAACTAATAAGTATTTTGTTCTGTTTCAGTTTACATACAAAACTGACAGCATCCAGATGTCATTCCTCCAGCTACTCACCACGCATGCTGTACAGAATATCACGTACCATTGCCGAAATTCTGTTGCCTTTTACGATGAAGCTGAGGATTCGTACAGCAAAGCATTAAAACTAATGGCATGGAATGATCTTGAAATTGTTGGTAAAGGCAATCCACGCTTCTCATACAAAGTACTTCTAGACGAATGCCAAGTGAGTGTTCCATTTATTACTAAGTTTTAGGGTGGAGTATTAAAAGTCGTTTCTATAATGCCCTTTGATATTGACCAATTTAAATTGCAAAGCACCTGTAGTGTGTTTCAAGGAAAAATCCCAGCAAGCGCATAAAAAATACATAAAACTCAACGTTTCAACTCATGTCAGAGTCATTATCAAGAGTGACTAAAAACAAATAACACTACAAAGTTATGAGTTAAGAAATTGTCCAATTGTCCATCTGCCCAACACAGAACTTGACAGGACCATTAGAAATAAGGGCAGAATCCTCATAAAAATAATTAAAAAAAGGAAAAATTGTTAACTTACGTAGGGACTTTGATGTGTGTTGTGGGTTCGATATCAGACTTCTTTTGGTGCTAGCCACAAGAACACATCGAAGTCCCTGCCTAATTTTAATTATTTTTTTCAAATTTTTTTTGTAATGGTTCTGCCCGTATGGTTTTCTAATGGTCCTATCAAGTTCTGTCTTGTGAAAATGGACATTTTGCCTGATTCATACCTACGCTCGATAATGACCGTGAAATGAGTTAAAACTTTTGTGTTTTTATATATTTTTGTACACTTCTTGCTTTTACCTTGAAACATGATGCTGACCAAATCAATGTTCAAAATAGTGCTTTAACCAATAATGCCTTACATGCGCATTTCAGCACTGACGTAAAAGAACATTCAGTTAAAAATATGATATGCCACAAAAAAAGTTTGCAGAATGAATGTTTCTTTGATAACTATATTTTGAAGATTGAGGTAACTTTTGTATTCTCACATGGCCAGTCTTTAATGGAGACTGTTTACTTTGTTAACCCTTTATCTTGTAATTTATTCTTTAGTTACTGCTTGTAATATTCTAGTATGAATGCTAGTAAGCAAGTTGCTTTCCCTCCTTGAATGTGTTTATGACCTTTAGTCAATGAAAAAGGCTCAACAGCGGCTAAGCTTGGCTGTAGCCTGTAGCCAGTGATCAGAGCACGCAGCCTGGTATGCAGGAAGTCCTGGATATAAGTCCTAGTTGAGAGAATTGTTATTTTCTCAAATTAGTTTATCTTGTATTTTCCTAAACCAGCCTTTAATGTAGACTGTTTTCTTTGTCAAGTCTTTAACGTGTGATTTATTAGTTATTTAGTATTCTACGGGCACTACTAACATGAAAGCAGGCTATAAAGCTTGTTACAGCTACCCAACCATATAGTATTTAGAACATTGTGTTCAGAAAGCATGGGTGATGCAAGAGTCTGACTAAAAGTAATAAAATGCCATTCTAAGCTGCAACGCTCCATTATGGTTTATAAACTGTAAAAAGTGCACAATCGTTTCTTAAATAGTGAGATGTCATAAAACACTTCCACAATATTGCATTGCCATTAAAACACTTCAGATGACATTCCTTTCAAACTCCGAATTCGAAACTAGTAAACCTTCGAATCACATATTAAAAACAAAATTTGTTAGTAGTGACGAGTAGCAAAACCGTATTCTGGTGGAAAGTAGTGCTGCAGACGAGGCAGCGCCAGCTATTGCCACAAACTCGAACAAAAAACTTACGATTTTCAATCTATAAAATAAAGTTTCGAACAGTGTAAAGTAACTAGCTGAATGCAGGGAACTAGCAACAAGTATTAAGAAAGACCCTTGATTCAGACTGTTCAAAACTTACGTTATTTTATTTTATTTTATTTTATTAAACACCATTCTGCTGTGTTTTAGGATAGTGCAAGTGTTTTAACAGGCAATAGAAAACAGAATAGAATAGGTTCAGCACCGTATTAAGCCCCATAAAGGCCTGGTGCTTAAGATTTACTGTGGCCCCCATCTCCCCGATGTCTCGAAAAAATGTTCGAAATGTTTTTGACACAACTTTTCAGTAAAAGTAAAACAACATTTAAAAAATTTTAAACGGTACCTTATTTTATTTTTACCATGACCATGAAGCACTCTTAATATGAGGCTCATTTTTGGCCTGGGGTCCGGGGCTTCAGCACCCAAAGCACCCCTCCCTCTCCCCCCTCATCCCGTCCCTGACTAGGTTTAGTTCCGAAATATTGTTTGAATGTTTTTTTTTCTTCTTGTGGTGTGCGATATGCTCATAGCATTCCGTTTATTAAAGATATATATATGTATATATGTATATGTATATATGTATATTGTACAAGACTTATATAAGACTCATATATTATAAAAGCATAACAGCTTTGGTGACAACTGCTAATAATAAAACACGAACATTAAACCTTTATATTAATAGGTGCTTTGCACTGAATACAACAAAGCGAACATTTATGAAAAAAAGCAATCCTTACAAGATAAGAATTAGTTTTCAGGGCTGACAAACATGGGGGGAAAATGTTACGTATTAACGTACACATTGGGTTTGGGCACTGAAATTAAAATTTTAAAAACGATTATAGTGGTAGTGTTTTAGATATCAGTTGAATAGAATCAGGTTGATAACAAGGTTAACCAAATCTTACAGTGAGAAATTGTGCAGCTGGTAGAAATTCGGTTTTTTACAAGGGGAAGGCATCGTTTGGCATCACATACGATAAAACATTTAAATTTATTTTTGGAACAATAATTGCTCTTCAAGACTATTCCATCCTGTAAATTTAGGACAGATGTATAGTGTGTCACACATGCACACAACTTCTTTAACATTTTTGAGGAACCAGAACTTCCGCCAAATTATTGCGTTTGTCGACAGAAATGTTTTTATTTTTATTTTACAGGTTGGAAATTTACAGCATGTGTGTAGTGCAGTAAAACAAAGTTAATTTTTCTTTGCAGTTCAAGAAAAACAGCTGGGGCAAAACGGTGCTGGAATATTCTACCGGGAAAACATCTCGCCTACCATTTGTAGATATTGCTCCTTACGATATCGGAAGAAACGACCAAGAATTTGGAATTGAAATTGGACCTGTCTGCTTCTCCTGACCTATCATCATTTGATTGCATCAAGCTGTTTTGTTCATCCCAGCTGTTTTTATCTTTATTTCTACGAGTCGTGGTGGTGCCAATAAGTGGCACAAAAGTGACTGATATACGACTTAACCCTGAAAGTGCAATGCTTTAATACCATGTTGTGAATAAGTCATCATTAGTCTAACAACAAATTTCCTAGTCTTATTTTCTTTTATTTTGTAAATTCCCTGGAACACAAGCCTGCGTTGCTTCAACCCACAACCAACAAAGCCACTGCCATTTTGTTGTTATGTTCATAAAATCCTACTGTGTTTTTCTTTTCTTTTTTTGTACAATGTCCAAAGATTTTCAATAAAATGAGTAGAAGTTGTTTTTAATTAAGTGATTTGGTGTAAATGTATCATTAATCCGTTCCAGTTGATGACAAGCGACAGTTTGCTTCACAGTTCCTAATGCTGTTCCGAAGTTTTTTCGTAAAACTTCTGAAGATGAAGATCGGAACATATTCGTAAATTTAGTAGTTTGTTCCGTGTTCCGTGTTCCGACCAATGCTGCAAAAGAATCCTCTTTAAGAAATCCTGCTTAAAAAAATAACTAAACTAATCACCCCTTAAACTGCAGAGTCGTTGGTATTTGGCTTTAAATTAATAACCATAATTCGTTGTCATTTATAAGGGGATGAAGAGACGACCAGGCACAACAACAAACTCACAAAGAATAACTATACCGCACGCCATGGCTGTTTGCTGTGACGTGCATATCACGTGACTGGGCTAGTCCAGTCAGACGGCCAAACAGCCGTTGTTCTCGTTCGTCATTGGCTAACTCATGGTGACGTCATGGCAAACAGCTATTGAGCATGGTTTAGGGCCATCGTTACATCCACTGTCGACATAGTGAAACGGGCTTCGCTTTCTTTGCTCGTTGGCTGGTTTCCCGCTTCCCGTTTGTGCCTCTACTACTTCTTCCATGGTTTGTCTGCTTTACACGAAACTGTAATCAATTTGGACATTGGTAACAATCAACCATACAACTGATTCAAGTTATGACGAATTTTCTTGCTAGGTCACAGAGAAAAAACACAGATACACTATTACCACCACACAAGATTTAACAAACTACTAAATCTCTTATATTTTCGAAGATGCTCCTATCTGCATCTTCAGAAGTTTTACGAAAAAACTACAAAAGCTTGTACAGTCTCATTGCTGCTGTTTTGAAATACGAAAATGGTAACTCACGCGCATCGACCACTGTCGCATGACAGTTACCATTTTCGTATTTCAAAACAGCAGCATGTGACTGTACTAGCTTTTATAGTTTATTTGTAAAACTTCTGAAGATGAAGATCGGAGCATATTCGTAAATTTAAGAGATTTAGTAGTTTGTTAAATCTTGTGTGGTGATAATAGTGTATCTGTGTTTTTTCTCTGTGAACTAACAAGAAAATTCGTCATAATGTTGATTGTTAACCACTGTAATCGCCATTCACTGGTGTTCAACATTGTCGAATTCCAGAAACATTTATTTTCAGGATCAGAATGTACAGACTTTCCTTGAAGTAGACATTTAAATCCAGCAATTGTTTTTGAAACAGGCCTTGAGTAATTAGACATGACCTCGGTTCTCTCGTTGTTGTTTGGCTATTACGTCTTGGCTTTTTACTTTGGGCTCAGGCCTCTTCCCATTTTGTCACCCTGACGTTTCCTTATCCCTGTGTCCAATTCCAGATTTATTTATTGATAAACCTTGTCCAGACCCTCTGTGCTACTACGTGGAAAATATGGCTTGCATATTTCTTGTGGTTTTCATGTGATGCGGGGCTCCAAGTTTGCAATCCAGCCAAATTCATAAATTCTTGTTGCAACATGCCTTTAACAATTGGACACAGCCTCAATTTAAAAGTTGACATGGCCACGGCTCTCTCGTCATTTAAGTGTGGTCTCTTGGCTTTTGTCACCTGATATTTTCTCAACCTATGCGCGGTCTAAGTTTGCACTGGAGTGTGATCATCGGTGGAGCTCAGCTCCAGTAAAAAATTGTGTAAGCATCTTCCTCACCATCCGTGGATTCTACGGGTTGTTATCAAGAAATAACCATTACGCTCATGTAATCTTAACAAATTTTCGTTCGTATGTGAAAAGACCACACTTGGCCTTATACAATACGAGGCCAAGTTTTGAACCACTTCAAATTTAAAATTTCTTGGTTTTGCTTTGTGGTCCTGTCAACGTTATACGAGAATATAGAGTTTCATTAGAACTTGAATAATGGTGTTAAGGCTCTGTACAGCATACGAAGAATTACAGCAACCAACTGGGTGAATTATTGTAGTGAAAAAAAAAGCATCTACCTTAAAAGTAATTTTTAAATTGCCCGACTTTTATGTGGGTGTTCAGTCTGCAGACTGGTTAGCGTATAGGCCTAAGAAGACTTGTATGCTGGATAAAGTCTGGGCAAGGGTCATATTTTTATTCCTACATAATGGCTGCAAATAAAAAGGAAGAGCAAGTGTCCTGATTTGGTTAAATGCTGGTTTACGTAGGATCAGTTAAAAACGTTCTCCACTGTTTGTCTTTCATGTATTCCTAAAACTATTTTCATTTATAAACTGATTTTAATTAAATCTTTCAAGCATTCCTTTTTCCATAACAGCACAACTTTCTTTCGTTAAAAATAAAATTTTATTGAAATTTAGCATTATACAGCAATCACTGATGAGATTATTGATGTGACCTCGTTTAACGTAATCTATTTTACAATGCCTCGACAAACCAAACAGTTGGTACTGTAAAGAACAATGTTTTGCACAAATTCAATAGAAATGGGATAAGAATAGATTCACCTTTGGATGTTGAAAAACAGGTAGTTTCTAGAATTGAACCAGTAAATTAGAAAGAAATACAATAACCAAATCCTAAACAATAGAGAAATAATAACTAATATTTTCTGCATAAATTAGACACCGACAGAGAATTCCCTTTTCCGTTGTTGTGTGAGAAGTATTCCAGCTGGACCAAAGAAGGTGGAATGTTAAACACTAGCTACACAGTATGACAGTGCGTAGATATGCTCTTTAATGCTTCTAATGCACTAATTATTTACTATTAATTGACATTAAAATCATTTGTTTAATATTTGATTACACACTTGCAGCTAATCTGTGTCATGCTGTAATATGTTATGGAATTTATAATACATTACAATTTATGGTACTACAGGAGAGAACAATAATTCACTGGTCTTAAACCAAATTAGAAATGGTAACATACAAAATAATTAGAAAACTCTTTAAATAATCAAGTACAAATATTTACAGGTCATAATTTATAGTAATAGATTGATAAAAGATATAAGTAACAGCTATTCAAATAAATAATTCAAAATTATTAGGTTGTTATAATATAAATAACAGTTATGAGGCAAGTGAATTTGCCAAAATGAAAAATGACAACTCATTAATGTTTGTGTAAGTTGATTCTGCCTAGAAGATGTGTAAAGCTATAGCAGAAGTACATCCATTATTGGAATTTGAATGTTATTTGCACATAACATATTCTCCACTCAGTAGTAATTAAACAAAAAACTTTTAAATTAGCTTTGATGTGATTACGGACTTTCTCTTCCAGTACGACGACCATTGCTTGAAGCTAACCGGTCATTCTAAAGACAAAAAAAAAAAGCATCAATACAAAGTTACTTCATTTAGCGGCTTGATTTAAGTATTTAAAGCAGATAACATTTTCCACTTTTTCCTGATATTCTATTACTCTTTGCATTACTTAACCAGTACATGCGTTCTTGCTGCAGATAAGGAAATAACACAAAATAATAATAAGCTTTATTATAATATCAGAGGCCGGCTAAAAGAAAAGCCTAAAGGAAAACCACTTCTCCCCTCCTCGCGCCCGCATTGAAAATGCACTCTCCCACTCTACCTGCAGCCAAAAAGAAGCCAGGCATGAGTGGTCGATCAATCTGACAAGTCGTTGGGAAAATGTCCCGGGAAATGTGTCCCGGCAAATGTGACCGCCCCCGTCCATAGCACGGGCTTCCTTTAGTAAATAAATAAAATCTGTCATGGTGGTGAAGAAACAATTTTTTTATTGCCTTGAGAACAGAAGAAGAGTGACTTCGGCTCAATAGGCTAGGACTTTTAATACACTTGACATATTTCTGGCTGCTGAAGATATCATTGTAGTGTAAATTCTGCATTGTTAAACTACCATTTGTGATTTGACACTGCTTATGCTTAACAACAATCGTTAATTCAATTTTATTTGATGAAGTGGATGCCTCCAAAATACCATATTTTGCAACTACTTATTCCACGAGGCCATACGGGAGGGGTGAGCAGGTTAAAAAATAACCCCCATTTATAAAACACAGACACTCTCAGTTCGGCTAAACAAGATAGTAGTCACGACTTCAAATCTATTGTGGCTACACTTGGAGCTCAATGTCAGAATGCTTGAGCAAAGGCTGTTTAGTATAGTGTTGAAAACACCAATCTTCAAACGAAAAGCTGGACTAACTCAAGGGATATTAAAAAAGGTCATATTAGTCATACCGGTACTGCTACTTGAAAGTAGAAAATCAGGATTCCTTCCTGTTAAGAGAGATTCACTAAGATACTCGTTATCAAACTTCAAACGTTGATTTGGTATTCGTCGAAATTTTATTAAGAACTTACAACTTAAGGATACTCATATTAGGCCTTCTTTGGCCAATCATTTCCTGTAGCAAAAAAAGCAATTGTAAAGCGGTATTATTTGATCGAATCTAAATCCTATACGACTAACCTTACTTAAGTTTTATGTCTGCTTATGATTGAGAGAACACTAACAAGTAATAGACGTATTCCAGAAATCTACTCAAGTGTGAGTGGTGCTAAGGTGAGTGTAAGGGTCAAAACTCATCTATAGATATACCCTCAGATGTTTGGACACTCACATTCGCTTTTGTGGCTGTACTAAAATTGTTGACCCTTACCCTTACATGTTTACACTCACATTTGCTCTCTCACATTCACACTTGAGTGGATTTCTGGAATACGGCTGTAAGTCTGATCTGTACTGGGCCCAGACTGTATCTGTCAAAGGTAGTGTTTAGAATTTTACTTTTCTTTTACTGCTACAGGTTTCAATGTTGGAATTTTGTTAGATTTTATATTCCACTAATTCACATGGGAACATGGGTATTAGCCGAAATTTTGTTAGGAACTTACAATTTAAGGATACTCATATTAGACCTTCTTTGGCAATCGGTTCCTGTAGCAAAAAAAAAATTGTAAGAGGTATTATTTGATCGAATCTAAAACCTACAGGACTAACCTTACTTAAGTTTTATGTCTGTCTATGATTGAGATAACACGAAACAAGTAGCTCTGATCTGTACTGGGCCCAGACTGTATCCGTCACAGGTAGTGTTTAGAGTTTTACTTTTCTTTTACTGCTAGTTTCAATGTTAGAATTTAGTTAGATTTTACATTCCACTAATTCACATGGGAACAAGCAGATACAGGGCGGTCAATAAAAAACGTAACGGCCGAAATGTGTCAAACTCCAAACTTTTGTCTACGTCGTTATACGAAAAAAAGGTAAATAGGGACCACTTTTCATGATCGAAAATTCAATACTGATGCCAAAAAAGTGGGTACTGTTTTTCGATATTTTCTGGAAAAAAAAACTTGACATTTCAAGTTCGTTCTGTGTAGCCATGATGCTCCACACTTTGAAATTAAAGTCCCCACTTCTGGCTGAACGAGTACTGATAGCAAAACTTTATTGACCTTGGATACAGGAAGACAACTTACTGTATAATAAGAAACCAAATCAAATGATCATATGGTACAAAACAGTCGAATGATTGCGAAATAAAAAAAAAATTCACAAATTGTATTAAAAACAATAAACAAATGGGAAAAAATCTGTAGGAAGAAGAGTTTTTAATTATATTTCTTGTGTGGCCTTTTCTTTGATTGGAGTGGGGGGGGGGGGGGGGAGGGACTTATGTTGAGAACCTGGTCAGTGGCATCAAATCTACCAAAAAATGCTTTTCAAGTAAACGACATCAGGTATCGAACAAACGCCCACCCACCTTAATTAAACAATTCGCCCCCATAGGGTGAAGTTAAACTCCTTAAGTTGGGTTATCAAGACTCATCTGCTCCCTTTATTTAATGTGAAACGTCCTTCATCGTGCTAACGTTAGCAACGTGATTAATGATAATACTGCACCTAACCATATGAACGAATCAGCATCATGACTACATAAAACGAATTTAGAAATATTTTAAGTTTAAGTTTTTTTTTTCTGATCATTTCTACATATAGGACCCGGTTTTTCGAAATCAAGAAATGGGTTTTTGGATCCATTAACTGGTCCCTGTGTGCAGTTTTCCACGAAAAAAAACTTGGGCTTAGACAAATCTCCGCTGTTGTATTTTCGTGGACCAGCCTGTGAAGTACTTTTTCCTGTCGAATATATGAGTCATGGCTGGGGGATGGAGAGACAGGTCGGTTACGTCCCGTTTCGCCAAATCCCGTTTCGCCAAAAAGAAAGCAGATTAACAGCTTTTGCCTCAGGGGCCAATCCCATTTCGCCAAATACCGTTCACGAAATTTTAGGCACACCAAACATTTAAACACGAACATTTATAACATGATCATGGTCAGACATTTAAAGACAAACATCCGTTTTGCAGAATAATTTGTTTCCAATTATGTGCCTCGCCCGCACTAATGCGCTCGCTGCGGCTAAACACCTAACATCAGACACCGCAACTAATCACAAATTACTTCCAATTAGGCATGCCTCTTTAACTTCTGTAATATTTTGGAAGAATATTTTGATTCTGCGAAACGGAATTCTGCAAAACGTGAATTCCCATTTGAGAAAGGGTAACCATCATGTGTGTAACTACTAGGCTATTCTTAATAGAGAACTTTGGCACTGACGTAGTGACGACCAAGCATTCCACATAATATTTAAAGTACACGTTTTTTCGTCGGTATTGCCAGTTTTCAACACGTTAATAAATCAATTGGTCGTATTCTACCACTGCTTGTCTCTGAAAATGTGCCCTTCAAAGCCCTATTACATAGAAATAAGGTGTTAAATTCCGTGTATAAGTAAAATTTTGCAAAATTCGTTTTGGTAAAACAGGGATTTGGCAAAAAGGATTTGGTGAAACGGGAGTTGACCGAGAGAACAGGTTATTTATGGTACATGAGTAAGTCATGCTAACTGTCAGCTAAGTCGACCTTTGCCTATTCATTAACACCGATATTCCTATGTGCCGTATGTGAAGTGATAGCATATCAACTGGGGACTGCAGTTTATAAATTTGTCACTTTTCAGTTTATTGAATTTCTCTTTTGTCCATTTGGTTTTATTCTAGTTCCCTGCAGAAATTGTACATTGTTGTGGCCGAAGATCCTAATTACTCAGCATTTACATTTATAGCAGCTGGACGGTAGCAAAAGTCAGCCTAGCTGCCTAGAAAAGCTTATTTTTGGTTGGTGACTGGAAGGGGACATTGGGAAAGTCCCTGCGACTCCGTGTTTGAAAGGGTACTGTTAGAGACTACTAGAATCCTTCAGCAGCAATGGGATCTGTTCTGGCTTCTTCTTGACAATATCTCGGCCCTTAACATGATTGGAGGTTTGCCGGTTCGAACCTCTGGGTTTACCCCCTACCTTACTACCTCTTTAGGCTTCTAAAACGTCCAGATCAAAATAACAAATCCCAAAAAGAGGCGTTATTGATTTGAACTAGCAACTACTGTCCCAATGGGCAAAGACCATCAAAGATCTATTGCGGTAACTTCCCTGGCATCAAAGTACAAAGAGAAAAGCTCATAATAAGGGTTTTCATTCTTACCGATCGGCTCATGGAGCTAGTTGGATATTGGTCCAGTGGGTTATCTTCGTAGTTAGACTGCTTCTTGAGCTTCTTATTCATCCTAGTGCAGAACAACAATAAACAATAAATGCATTGTTTCACAAATTTTTGTTCATGTGTGATATATCTTCTCTACGAAGGGTTTTCAATGGCCGTAAGCATACACTGTGCCAAAACTGATGGGGGTTACACAGCGAAACAGTTCGTCAATCGGCATTACGTTTTTAAAGGCTTGCAATGTATTTGTGCTCCATCCACTACGCTGAAGCAGTCGTAAAATAATTAGCGGATCCAACTGAACTAAAAATGCTAATCAAAAGCCCCAGATGTCATGAAAATGGAAAGGAATTTTTAAAAAAAAGTGTAGAATTGGTACACCTTAAAGGCTACACCCTGCTTCAAAAATATTTTTGAAGATGTATTTGTTATTTTTCAGTCGTGTCCTTCATTAACTACTATGGCAGCTTTTATGTGCACGGGTAGTTTTCACAAAATTTTAGTGGTAGACAAATAATAAAAAAATAAAGGCAAAGTGCACGTATCACTATCTCAAAAAATAAGTACTTGGCATTTCTGGAAATAATATTTTCTTTATCAATAAATCCCATTTTCTATTACATTTGGCGCTTACTTGGCAGGTCAACAAAAACGGTGTTGGTAAACTCTTAGTATTAACGTCATATTTTCGGTTATCGGCGACGGTGTTCGCTACTCGTAATACGAAGTTAAAGACGTATAAATAGTGACATTGTATAAAAGTCTGAAAAGTTAGGGTAGCACACTGCTTTACTGCGTATACAATCTGCGTGATTTGCTGCGTGAGCACTTTTCCTGTACGTAGTCAAACTTAATTTTTCTTTTAAGCATTTCTGTGTAGAGGATCAGTTTTCACAGCCGTTTAGCTGCTGGAAAACTAGTCTAAAAAGATATTTATGCCTACACAATAGCTAGGTCAAAAGAATATTAAATAGATCAGCAGCTTATAAATAGTTTGTTAGGAATGTGTTTAACAGTATTAAGGCAGCATCCCATCATATTATGGATTACGTGGACCAACAGAGAATTTAATACTAAAAAACGCATCCACCTTAAAAGGAGTTTTAAAACATATTGCATGCTATGACACCTTTAATGCTATGATACCTCGGTCGGTAAATCGGTTGGTGTATAGTTCTAATGAGGCTATAATTATGGATCAAGTCTAGGTAATAGTCTAATATTCATTTCATTAAACTAAAAGAGTGACTGAAGCACTTGAGTGGTCAACACTACAGTACATTGAATCACAGTATGTTCTTTGTCTAGTTAAAACTTAAATTCATGCTAACAAAAATTAAAACTTTGTTCTAATGTACTTTTACACCTTGTTTTCTTGATGTAGGAAAGCAAAACAAAGCTGATTTGTAGTGCAAAGCACCCCATGACTAAGATGTGTTGATTGATAATTACCATCTAAAATTGTTACAGTTACGAGTTAAAATTCGATCCACGTAATTTCCAAGAGTTAAAGAAACACTTTGCCTACAGGTTACAAATCTTACCTAAAGATTACGATTCCGCCCACAATGAGGGCAACACCTAAAGCTGCACCCAAAATTCCTACTGCTATTTTCCAATCCGTGCTTGCTTCTGCAAAATAAATGAAGATATAAATGTATTTATATACTTATATACATATACTTATACATATGTATTTATAAATATATTTTATATACAAAACACTAGATGATGAACAAACATGAGAAAATGATTTTTTTCTTTAACTAGTTGCTAATTTTTCTCAGACACTAACCACGAAATCAATGTAATCAATGAAAAGCATTTGCCAGAGATGTTCTATTCGAAGAAAAATAATTTTGATATTAATGCACTTTTGACAGTAAATACTCAGCAATATCAAGTTGTGGGGGCGAGGGGGGGGGGGGGGGTGGAGAGAATTGAGGCTTTATGGAACGGTGACGGCTAGGTATTAGTACCACCCTGAGTCGGAGTGCAGGATCCTGATGTGAGTGCACCACACACTATAGAAATGTTAATCAAACCCCGAATCTATAACTAATCATATGTCTGCACCTACTGCACAAACTTAAAAAAAGCACCGGACAGGAGGACATACTCATCGCCCAACTTCTGCAGAACATCTTGCAGAAGATGGAAACGGCGACAAATCAAGATGGTGACAGTCTACACATGCATGATGGACCGTAGGTAGCCGATGACACCAATGACATTCAGGAGGGGTATCCCCTTCAAAAGGAAGCAATGTGTAGTTTGGTGTGATGACTGTGCTAAACCACTACTTCTCAGCGACTGTGGCAACAAGCCATGCCTGGAATGACAGTGCCTTTAATATCCTGCAACTTATTGTCATCTTTTTTTGTCCTACAAGGCCTGCCAAGCAGCATACAATCTCAGATGTAAGATTGGAAAGGCCCCAAAGGAACAAGGCTGAGATCCCTTTCGAGAGACCAGAAAGGGCATCGTTTGCTGCCGCATCAGCATGATCATTCTCAGCTGATCCAACGTGGCCCGGGGTCTAGCAGAAAATCACAGTCTTCCGCTAGCCAGGTGAGCGGGAAAGCAGAGCTAAGCAAAGCTTGGATTCCCTGTGGCAAGGGATTCCGAGGGCTGTATGGTGCCAAGCCAAGGACTCCAGGTAACTCGCAGGATAATTTCATAACTACCTTTTCTTGGAATCATTCATCCCAGCATATTTTTCATGGATTACAGGCAAGAAAGAAAAGGTATGTTTGACTACCAGAAATTGCTCATGCATAAAGTCACACTAGTCTTTCAAGTAAATTGTTTTATATGTAAATGGATCCACCATTTATTGTAGCATAAAGTATTCAAGACGGTACCAATGTTAAGTCATAAAATAATGAATTGCATGTCTTATTTTCTTAAACCTGTGAGATAAGCTGTATGAGACACTTTCCTGTAGTCAAACTTAATTTTTCATTTAAGCACTACCAATGCTACATAAGAAGTTAATGGAAATTAATTTTATTCAGTTCATGCTAATTAATTCCATTCTACTTTGGTTTATCGTTTGGATGCCGCTTTTGTGTTCGGAAGTTTAGCATCCCAATGCACCAGGTCTAATTGACAGCATTCTTTAGTTCTGATCTCAAACCGAAAGACTCTCCATAGCTCCTACCTTTAAAATGTTTAAAAAATTTTGAGGTTTATGTTTTGATATCCTCGCATTTCCTAACTTCAAAGCACACTTCCGCAAAAACTGAAAAATTTGTTTATGACCTTAATATTCCCATAAATAAATCGACATGAGCCATTGCAAATAACAAAGAAAAACTGGAAATAAGCCATCAGCGAATATCCTACACTAGAATAACGTAGTACAGTAAGCCACCTTTATGAGGTTACATTTTGTTCAAATGACATGACCCGAATTCGAACCGGCGAACCAGTCCATCACCAGACCACAACCACATTGTCTTTACCGATATGGCCACTTGTCCACTAGCATAAAAACAACTCACTGAATCGTAAGGTCACAACCGTAACCATGACTCCACTCGACCGAATGTGCTTGGTCATAGGCAGTGGAGAGGGAATATAAATCAATATACACTCGTAAGGCTCAACGAAATATAAATAAAACGACACAAATCGCCGTAAATAATATAAAGGAAAAATGAAAATAAGCCCATTACAGTAAGCTTGGTAGCTACCAAGCTTCACGGTGCTGTGAATAAGCTAATATTTTCAACCCAAGGTACTCAACTTTATTCATGTTATTTTTGGCCCCGATTCCTCCAAGGGCATGAGAAGCACAAATTCCTATGATAGTTCTTAAGACTGCGCTTTTAACTCATCGTGTGTGCCCACCAAAAACAATACTTGAAATCACTTGGGAAACTTGCGATTTTCAAAGGAATAAAACAAATTACTTTGTAATTCTGAAGTTTCTCAAGTGGTACTTTTTTGGGTACGTAACGGTTTTAAGTATTGTTTTTGGCGAAGCACACACAATGAAATAAAAGCAAAATCTTAAGAACAAGCATAAGAATGAAACGTCACAGCTGGTGAACACAACCATTAAGTCATGGTGGTGCCAATACCCTTGACAGTAGTCATAAAGGTCCTCGCAATACTGCGCCCCCCCCCCCCTCCCCTAAGGAAACATGCCAGTCCTAAAGCGAAAATTTAGAAATCAACATTTGATTTATTCATTTTCCATATTTGAAACTGGAAAAAAGCACATATTTAGCATTTTATTTGAAATAGTCGAACATAGAAGCCAACGAGGATTCACTGCAAGTCGAACAATGACCAATAAATTGCTGGTGTTCCCAGGAATAGTGGCACACCATTCTTACATTGTTGGAACTGGTGTAAGCCATACTCACAATTGTATTAAGCTGTGCAAGTAATGTACTCCTGAAAACTGAAACATCACTCTACTTTAGTTTGCTGTAAATTTATCCACAACAACAAATTAAAGCGGAGGTCCCTTCATGAATACGCAAATGTTGCAAGTGAATCCTTGGTCAAAAATAAATCCACTATTCTAATATAATGCGACACCTTCACAATGCATTTGTTTTAAAAATTTCAGAGAAGCATGATAAAAACATGCCCATAAATATCTTTCTCTTAGTACTAATTCAGCCAATAAGTTTTCAATGGATTCAACTTTTCAGTTAATAAAGTTTAACGACTATCAACTTACTAACTGGAAAAAAATTATGTAATTCTTAATGAATACACTTTTTTTAAGAAATTATTGATTAAACCTTTTTCAGCAAAACATTAATTCACGGGTGAATAAAGGAAACCTACCTGCTACATTTTTGCTAGCTATTTCATCCTTGCAGTCTTTGCCAATGAAGCCTTCCGGACACCTTTAAATAAAAAAGTAAAAAACATCCATACATAAGTCGATTGATGCGATAAGCCTAGTCGGTCTGTTTAAAAGCCTGGTGAATATATTCCTACTCTACGCATTAAAATCTCAAGTTTCTATCATTTTATTATTTGTAACAATAATTTTGTTAGTACGTAGGCCATACAATTTTTGCACTGCAAGTTAAGAAATGAGCCCTTTTCAAAAGGAGAATTCTAAATTTTTTTCATTTAGAATTTTCATATTGGTAACTGTGTGTTGCAGGCCATGAAAATGGGACACAAAAATGTTTCTGCTGCAAATATGATCAGAAAGAAATGAAATTAGCTGTAAAATTATTCCATCATTGTTGCTGCTCACTTGCTACCCTTAGCTGTTCAGAATGTTGGCTCCAGTGTGTTTCTGCATTTATTCCAAGTACGATTAGGAGCTTATAACAAGGCGTGTTTCGTAAGAACGACGAGTGCTAGACAATATTCAGGCTCTATCTTTGTATGACACGAACAGAACCAGACTCAGAAAATTTGTATGCTGCAAAAATGTATCCACCTTACAGAGAATTTTTGAAAAGATCTATTTTTTTTTTGTGTTGACAGCATTTCCATGTAAATCTAAATCGACTCTGCACAACGGTTGAATTTTTATTTTAACATCATCTTATTATAATTCCGGCACGGATTAAAATCAACAATATTTCATCAAAAGAATCTAGACATTTAATTGGGAACTTTCCAACATAAAGGACGAACAAAACTCAAATTTATTTCGTAGATTTCATCAACTTACGTGCAATATACTTCTTCATCTAACACTCCACACACTCTGCCGTCTTTGCAAGGATTATAACCGGTGCAGGCCTCTGAAAGGTGTGAAATGACAAATTAGCTTTCAGTCTACCTAATACGTGCACATATTTCTATTTTCTAATAGTCAACTAGACGTATATAAATTGTTGTGGATTACATAAGAATAAATTGAACAACACCCCTCCTCCCCCACAAGTAAAAACCACAACAGATATATTTGGCTTTAGAAAAATTGCTCAGTTCGTCATGAACAGCAGGAATTACAATCCTAAGAACTGTGCCTCATCCCCGCTCACCCCGGAGGGTTTAGAGTATCATATGCTTTCCAAGTGCAGAATCTAATGAAGTTGCGGGGTTTGTAGCGCTTGTCCTCAAGTGGCCGTTGATCTTACAACAAGGATACATAAATAGACCAAATCGCTGTAAATAATATAAAGATAAATTAGAAATAAGCCATCAGCGAAATCTGCTAATTTTACAGAAATAACGTAGTAAAGTAAGCCACCTTCATGCGCTAATGTTTCATTCAAGCAATGAGACCGAAATTCTATCTGGTGAACCCCTCCGTCAACAGATCACTACCATACTGCCTTTACCGGTATAGCCACTTGACCATTAGCAGAAAGAAAACTAACTGAACCCGATATTAAGGTCACAACCGTGACCAGCACTCCATTTGACCAAATGTTGTATACTCAGTCATAGATAGTGAAGAGAGACTACAAATCAATATATACTCAAAAAGTTCAACGAGAAGAAATAGCCTAAATCGGCATAAATCGCTGTAAATAATATAATGGTAAATTGAAAATAAGCTACCACCGAAAATCATACACGCGTATTCCCTGATGACGTTACTTCTCTGCATTGCCTTTGCCCGAGCACATAGTTCTGAGCCTAATAACGGGTTCAGTGAGTTATCTTTATGACCGTGGAGAAGTGCTCGTTTCGGTTAAGGCAGTATGGTAGTGATATGGTGACGCAATGTTTCACCGTTTCGAATCTGTGTCACGTCGCTTGAATGAAACAAGAGCGCATACTGTTCTATGCCAGTTCTCGTGCATGATTTTTGCTGATGGCTTATTACACAAGCAGTGTTGTATGTATTTGTTTGTTTTTAAAGTTAGTGTTGTGTTCCATTTACTTTGTATTCTCGTGTAGGTATACTTTTATAGTCTTCTGTACAGCCGTACCGGCTGAGAAGACTATTGCAACGACTTTGTCCGTCCGTCCGCCGCTTTTTTCAACTTCGCAACGGTACCAAAAATTGACGACCACTGTTTACAACGTTCGATTCAGTGTCAACAGTTAGTTAAATAACATGGCAAATTAAAACATCGTTGCCTCCTTATAGCTAATAGACTTCTTCGACGTAACTAAATTAAATAATAACATTTCATCGTTGAATTGAAATCCTAAAGATTTGTGTTAACGCAGCCGTAAAAACAAAAACATTTTAGCTTCGTTTAAAAGAGTCTTGTCGCATTGTTGCATGAATGAATAGGCTTACGATCGAACCAAATTCTCCATTAGGCCTATATACTACTTAAGAAACTAAAACTGCCGTTAAAAAACTTAGGCCTAAAAATGAAAATTTGATCTAAAATCACGTTACCATGGCAACGTCAATAGTTGCTATGAGTCGCTGCTGCAGCGTTTCTCCTGTCGCTTCCCTACTACCACTGATCAATATTAGGCTACGTTGCGCATTACGTTGTAACACTGTAATTGTGTGCGCGGAGGCATACCGTGTTGCAAAAATGAATAGGCTTACTCTATATAATCCAAATCTCCGTTAGTTGCTACTTACGAAATTAAAGTTGTAAATTAGGCCTAAACGCTGACAATTATGCCTAAAACGTAAAATTAGCTTAAAAGCTAACACATTCGTAACGGGCAATTCTGATGGTTACTGTTTTTAGATTATATAATAGAGATAGCTGTTGTAGTGCACGATAGAGGTGTGCGCCTCAACAATGGAAGTGGAGGAACTGTACAGAAGACCAATGCGACTAGATAGTCGCTGTAGCCCCTTGTTATAAGACCATCTCGATTTAAAGGTCAAGGTGACCTTCTTACATTGTGGTAAGTAGGGAAAGGGAAAATTTTCATTTAAACTTACTACTCAGAAGGTGAAAAAAATTATGTCAGAAGCGTTTCGAGTTCACTGTGGCTTTCTTTGAATTAATGATTTAGTTACTCCGTATAAAATTATACCTTGTTCTGGTATTCTTTTTTTTTTTTCAACGTCCATGTGAATGATTTTTCTTGTGTCATTGGATTAATGATTGATTTCAACATGCCCCAGCACCACACAAGCTCAAATTTCTCAACTACTGTCTCCTTCAGCTTAAAAAAGCGTTGCACGTGAAATGATGCTGTGTGCGCGGTTCTAAACTTTGGAATAGAACACTCACCAACCAACCACACTTGTGCTGAGACGGGGAAAAAATCATTAGACAAGTGTTATGTGATTTCCTAGGTTTGACCCCAACCGCCCATGTTAAAGTCGAAATTTCGATTTTTAATTTCTCCGCTGTCTTTCAATATTTTCCACTCAAATTTAGTACACAAGCTTTATTGGAGTTGGTGAACGTGTGTCCGAACTTTTATTCATTTCCGATTTGACACATCAGAGAGTCGGAATCGTGATTTTCAATTTTGGCTTCTTCTTGTACGTGTTGGCACGACATGTTTCTATTACGCTCTCTACAGATTAAAGTATTTGTCCTGGAAAACTGATTCTTAGCTCATTTTACAGGTATTGCTCCGTAGATGAGCCCTTTCCGTACGGCATTTTCTAATTGGTCAAGTGGTTCAGGGGTTAGGGAGCTCTAAAGGACCAGATTGATTGTTGAACATTGTTTTAAACGTTGTTATTATTCAACAATGCCAGTCAACAAATTCCAGCTGCAAGACGTAGATGGAAGATGAAAGGATTTGTTTCCATATAGGTTTGTGCAAACCATAATTGATACAAACAAAAACGTCAAGTGGGCCTTAAAAATGGGTTATATGATTGAATTTTCACTTGTTAAAATGTACACGGATAGAAACTTACGATTTTTAATTGAAATAATCAAATGTATAATTGAGAAAATTGCATCTGTTTAAGTGCTATTGTGCTTTACGTTTTAAATATATGATTCGTAAAACAACAGCATTTAAACAGATGCAATTTTCTCAATTGTATATTTGATTATTTCAATTAAAAATCATTAATTTTTATCCGTGTACATTTTAACAAGTGAAAATTCAATCATATAACCCCTTTTTTACGGCACACTTGACGTTGTTGTTTGTAATCCGTGTACCTTGTTTACGACATAACACGCGCACGAAGAATGAATCTGGATTTTTGCCGAGTGGCATCGTTCCCTAAATACAATGGTTAAAACAATGTAAAACAATCAAAATGATTGTTTAGGGTCCCGTAACTCCGGAATGGATCGACCAATCGAAAAAGTGGTCCCTGTAAGGTTGAAGCCCAGGAAAATATCTGGCTCAGATTATGTTTCAGATTTTAGGCAGGTGCAGTAGTTTTTTCTGAAACCATGTCAGCCAAGAACAACAACAACAACAACAACTGAACAGTTTTCAAATTTACGTGTGGTTCCCTACGTTTACTCTTGCACGGAATTGCATAAAAGTTGGTGTAAAGTTTGGAAAAGTTGCTATCTACTATCTGGCCAAGTTTGGTCGAAATATATTGAATAGAAACGGAGAAATTAATAGTGTTAGTTCTGCTGGAGAGAGGACTTCAATCATATATGTATATACACGGCTATCGCTGTGTATTGTAAAGACACAAAACAGTAAAACAAAGTAATTAACACTGGCGATAGCCAGTGTTAGTAAGGGTCGACCTAGGACCTCTGTGTTAAACTCTCAACTTTGAGAGCTTATAACGCCGTCAAAAGTAAACATATTTAAACCAAATTTGGAATCTAGCCTTGACTAGTAAAGGCCTGTCTGCAGTCCAAAAATTGTGAAATTCGGTCCAGCCAAACCCGAGATGCAGACAAGGGCCAAATAGACAACTTCTTGTTCAGCTTCTTCTTGTTGTTGTTGTTGTTCTGGGGATAGTTTCGTCTGTCCTCTCTACAGGTCAAACCATTTGTCCTATAAAGCTGGTTCTTAGCTCATTTTACAGGTATTGCTCTGTAGATGTGCCCTTTTCATAAGGCCTTTTCTAATTGGTCAAGTGGTTCAGGGGTTACGGAGCTCTAAACCACCAGATTGATTGTTTTACATTGTTTTAAACATTGTTATTATGCAACAATACCAATTAGCAAACATCAGCTGCGAGACATAGACTGAAGATTAAAGGATTTGTTTCTATTGTTAACATTGGCGATAGGTAGATTAGTGAGGGTCAGCCTAGGGTCTCTTGTGTTAAACTATCAGCTGTGACCGCCAACTGCACTGTTTTACAGTTTAGCTGCAATTCTAAAAGTAACACGAATTAATAAACAAAAACGGAACGTTAAATGTTTAGAGTAAGGATCTAAAAGTCAAAACCTAGAAGGAACACGGACAAGCTTTGACAGTTAGGGTCTAGGTGTAAATTTTTGTCAGTAAGAGGCTGGAAAGCATTAGACCCTTACTACCCGGTGGTCAGCAATAAATACATTTTCATGAAAAACTGGAAATCATCCTACAATGACCCATGTGATGATCAAGTGGTAGTATGGTTATACGTTTCCTGCTTTGCTTTACGTTGAAAATTATTTTTCAATTTAGTAACATGCCAGCATATTCGTAGCAAACAGCATTATGGTAATCCTCTACCATAAATCTACGAAATATAATAAAAATTCTAAAGCATCAAAAGACAAAATGCCAAACTTCACAAGAAAATTGTGTCATTAAAGTTCCAAAACAATATTCTAAGAACAAAGAAAACCTGCTACAACCGTTCATACACACGTTCAGTCCGAAGAGACTAGAACTAATCTAACCACCGGGTAGTAAGGGTCTAATGCTTTCCAGCCTCTTACTGACAAAATTTTACACCTAGACCCTAACTGTTAAAGCTTGTCCGTGTTCCTTCTAGGTTTTGACTTTTAGATCCTTACTCTAAACATTTAACGTTCCGTTTTTGTTTATTAATATAAACTGCATGGTATGCCAAAGTAGCATGAATTAGTAAACAAAAACGAATTTCTTTTGGTGCTTAAGGTAAGGTTTAACTGATCCGAAATCAAAACAGCAAAGAAACATAAATAAACTTTCCTGTGAGGTTTCAGATACTGCAGTGTTGCTATACTGTTTGGTCCACATGAAACCTTACTGCTGTATCCAACCATTATACGGATAAATACAATTAAAGCCAGAGTCAAAATGTCAAGTCAAGTTTCAAAATGTTTTATGATCAAACAAAGGATGAATAATGTAAGGCTACACACTCTATTACTTTCTTTGCTAAGTTTTCAGTGTTCTTTAGTCACATCAACTACTTTCCGTTCATTACCCTACTAATAATACATATAAAATTTTTAAGCTATTCCACCACTTTCGCAGGTATGGAATTCCATTATTACTTTCGAGGACATTTCAAGGTTTCCAAAGTGTCTCACGAGCCCTGAATTTCCTGTAGAGCAGAGTGCTCAACATACTAAGACGATTAGTTTTTTAATATTTTCCAGCGATGTCATTTCGTCAAGTAGAATGCACCAATCATTAGCTTACAGCAGTAAGGTTTCACATGGACTAAACAGTACAGCAACACTGCAGTATCTGAAACCTTACAGGAAAGTTGATTTGTGTTCCTTTCCTGTTTGGACTTCGGATCAGTGAAACCTTATCTTAAGCATCCAACGAGTTCGTTTTTGTATACTAATGAAGGTAATAGCGTTCTTAGGAATTAGCTTCCGTTAACAACACTATGTGATCAACAATTAGGCAGTTTAACACCGTTTGGCAGTTTTTGCAGTTTGCCTCAAGATATCACATGGTACCAGTGAACGCCCAAAAACTGTTTTTCCACCCCACTTGAGTTGATTTTTATTCACTAAACTTTTTTCGACAACTGTAAGAGGTTCGGCAACACAGCATGTGGGCTGATAAGACGCATTAGATTAGAGGGCTGATTACAGGTATTAGAGGCTGATTAGACTATAAAGTCAATCAGAAATCCAACAACAAAGTGTGTAGTCGAATCAACGAAGTTCTCAAACTACAGAAAAAATGTTCAAGTATTTCCCCCTGAACTTTCTCTCCCTCCACCCAACAATTCTTGCAGCCACACGAATACGCAGCTGCATTGCTTTCCCTGTTCCCTTCTTATGGTGTTTACAATGATCGTGTTAACTTTTACAATGGCAATATAACTTAAATATTAACTACATTTCCACATACCTTTACATTCTTTATCGTCGGGGTGTTCTAGTAATGGCTTTTTGCACACACATTCAAAACCTGGTATTGTGTTCTTACACTCTCTGTTTTCTGGACAATTGTGTGTGTTCAATTTGCATTCGTCTATGTCTAAAAGGAGGAAAGATAAAGTTTGTTTAAAAATTGAACAGTGAATCCTGAGTGTGTTCACATTGATTCAACTGATATACTAAGCCGGGCAACAAATAGTGAGTTTAACAACTGCAAGATCGTTGCATAACAACTTGTATTAACAATTTGTATGAAGTAGTTATCACTGTTCTGCCATTCGTTATGATTACTGGGAACTTTGCACTCATATAAATAAATTAATTATAAAATAAGACAAAAAATGCCAAAGTTGTATTCGTTGTGCAGTAAAAACTAAACACAAATAATAAAAATAAAATAAAAATAGAAGCACATTAATGATGCACGGACCGAAAGCAATCTAAGGTACGCCAAAGGAATTTTCGAATTTACTAGAATGTTTAAAAAAAATGAATAGGATTGTAAAATTATAAAGATTGTAATGAAGGCTCGACATTACTCAGTTTTCTAAAATTGTTATTTTACCAAACATTTGCGGAATTACTTTGGTGCTGAATAATCTTTCGTTGGCGTGTTTCTTTCAAATTAAATTAAACATTAAAAAAAAATTAAAACCAAGTGTTTGGGGGAAGTTTACCTTTGCATAACACTTGATCAGCTGTAATACTGACGTCCTCTGTCCCCTTAAGGCATGTGCAGTCAAATTGTCCATCGCCATTTTTGCATGTGGCAGTATCACTTGGACACAAAATGTTTTTCACTTCTGCCGTTTCACACAAGTCTGTAATTAAATTACATTGAACAAAATTTTAATTATTTATTTTTACAAAATGACAACTTGGACTTAGAAATAACCAGAGAAATATTATTATTAAAAACGGAACACAATAGAAATTTAAAGGGGTAAGATTAATCCAGCTTGGCTGTCAAGTTCGTTCAACAAGGCAAAACATCTTCTCTAACATGAAGCGAAACGAAGCTGCCGCTAAGAAGACAAATAAACAGGTGTCCATCATAGCTTCCAGGGACAGCAGTGAAAGCAAGTGTGTGCAGCCACCTAGGAGAAACAAATGTACGTCTCATCATGACACAATCATGCAACTTGACAAGCAAAATTTTTCGTCTAGATGACAGTACACTGACTTTTGCTGAAGCTCCTGGATGTTATGGCAGAACCCCGTTTACCTCTCCTCCGACATAGTCTAGTATAAATAATATAGTTAAGACAGGCCGAGATGCGCTCAGAGTGAGACTGGCTGCTGCTGGCTGATGTCACTATGACATGACGTACTCTGTTATTACTTAAGCCTGTGTTAACAACAGTTATACCCGCCCAAAATTCTTGACGTTATGATTCACCAGATTGCCTACAGTGGTAGTAACTGTTACTCCAGAAGAAACGTAAAGGCTGCCCTTCTTAACTATCTTTATTCTTTGGTTTACTGTAGCAGTGCAACCTGAGACGTGACAGTCGTCTGCAGCAACAATGAACCAAAAATAGTGTACCCATTCTAACTGCAATGCGATAACAAGGACAAGCCACAAATGGTCTGTATAACAACAATAGATGACTCCAATCACAAGGACTGAGTAATTTTATCTAGTAATTATGTACAAATAACTTGTCAAGCATCAGCTGTAAGCCTGTAAACAAAGCAATGGGCAGATGAATAAAAAAAACACGTCACACGAAAGGGCACCTGTGTCAACCATTACTTTTTTAGGCCTGTTACTTCTTATGTGAAATCAAGCAATAATTCAATCAAACACAACGGTAACACACATATCATCTACGATAAAGCCTTTAGTGGCTTTAAAATGAGGAGGTCCAGTTTAATAGAAAACATTTCAACTTAACCAGATCAAAATTAGGTTTTCGCTTATGCAAAGATCTCAAATCGACTAGGAAACTTAATCAAGCAGCTGAAATTTTTAAGCTATATCCAGCACATAACTGTGCAGTGTCACATTGTAACAGGCCCGTTACGTATACCATTAAAGCTACCTTGAGTACATAACACTTACTCCCCTTTAATGTAGCATTACGTATACCAGTCGAGTAGGTGGCTCGATAGCTGGCTCGAAGCTTTGCCCAGCGTTTGTACATTTTCCCACCCTTACTTCAGGGTTCGGGGTTATGCCCCCGGCCCCCCCCCCCCCCCACTCCTCATCTCCATTGTTTGGCTGCCTAGAAAACGGCAGACCAAACATCAGTGAGACTGAGACTTGAGCGTGCGAACCTAACATTGGCCCCAGTCTAATGGCACAGTTCAGTTCAGTCTAATGGCACAGTTCAGCCGGCTAGTAAACGGGAAGTCCTGGGTTCGAATTCCATTGGAGGCAGTTGTCTTTTCTTTCTTTCTCAGACTAGTGCATTGTGTATCCTCACAAGGCCAGTCTTCAATGCAGACTGCTTGCTTCGTTTAACCCTTTACCTTGCGATTTCTTCTTTATTCATGGACTAATGGATTGGTGAATTAGACTGGAAGGAAATAGTGGGGTAGAGTGCTCGAATGTGTGCGAGGGCAGGTGGTGCAGCACCCAAACATCTTCAAACCATTAACACTATTGACATTACCACCATTCCGGGATTTCTGCTGAACGTTCGAAATTTCTTTTTCCTAGCAGGTAACTTAGCCGCCAAAATGGTTTTTTATTGGGCCCGAAACTGCGCATTTATGACAGGATTATATCCTAGCAGGTCCCCAAAATGTGTTAAAAACCATGCACTTAGGTTGGTTTTCACACACTATTTCCGTGCCGTAGAACTAAGGGTACCTTCGAAAATTAATCTGTTTGGATCAAGCAAATGTAACTCTGGTTGTTTCCACACGTCTGGTTGTTTCTTTTTTGCTTGTGCGTGAATTTTTGAACCTTTCCAAAGTAAGTGCCAATGGTTTAATCCAAATATACTCAGTTCAGTTCGACTCTCACCGTCTAATATTTAAGCCACAGAAAGAGGTAAACACGTACATTTTTTTTAATGTTACTCCAGTTAAAATTAGATGAACTTACCCGTAGTTACGGTTATAGAATCCTTCTTCACTGCAAATGGATATATAAGGCATTTTTCACTGTCATCACTAACATTCCTACAAGCGTGTTGCAAAGTTTGCAGAAGGAGGGTGGAACTGAGATCCTGTCCGTTCGTGCTATGGGGAACACTGACTGTGTACGCTACAACAACACTTCCAGAACTACACAGACAAATTTTAAAAAATCAGTGGTCAATAGACAGAACATTCTGATAATAAAATGAACACTTCACATTCCACATCGCTGTGCATTGTAGCATGCCAGAGCCCACTAAAACTGAAAAAGTGTTGTCAAAAAATGTTTCCCATGTTCCAGAAAAAAAGAAAATAATTTAACATATTAGGATTCAAGAATGAGGTCATAAAATAAGCCCCTTTGATAAACTTTAATGCATAAAATTCTAGCCCTTTCTCCAAATATTAAAAAAAAAGGCCTATAAAGAATGCACCACGAGCAGACGAACTGTTACGTCCAACAAAATGTTACCTGAAATTGGTCACTTCGACATCAGCCTTCCACTCACTGTATTTTTCAATATTAGTCTCCAACTGAAATCAAATAAATACTTCCACTTGAGAAAACTGCTTATTAAACGTTACCCAAGAACAATGAGTGAAAAGTGGCAGTCCTATATACAGTAGGGGAAGGAACCCTAAATTCAGTGGTGTCCACTTTACGTTTGATTAAAAGTGGTATGTACTATGCATTACACAGTAGAACAACGTTTCAGTGTTATGTACAACACGATTTTCAAGCACCAAGTACCAGCCAGACCAACGTCATTTTTAAAATAATAGAAACAGTTCCAGATGATGGAAGAAAACCCCAAAACACTCAATTTCACACAAACGACACTCACCACTTACAAACTCAGTGTTCATCTAATTTTCGAGAGACTGCTGTTATGACTGAGGTCTGTCTTCAACAGGCTTGCCAGAAGCGCTGTTACATGTCTGCTGTCGCAGAGTGAGCACCATTTCTAGCAGGCCAGATGAAGATAGACGTCAGTCATAGCAGCAGTCTGTCGAAAATTTGCTGGACACTGAGTTTGTGAGTGATGAGTGTCCGTTCGTGTGAAATTGAGCGTTTTGGGTTTTTCTTCCATCATCTTGAATTTGAATATGAACTTTCACAGTAAGAATCACTTTGGAATTTTTAATACATGCAGTGAAAAGTAAAGGCAGAGGCGCACCGTTGAACCATACAAATTTGTGCTAAAAAGTTTTATAGAAAAGCCCCCCGCGCGGGGGGGGCGCGGGGGGTAAGGGACGGAGTCCAACAAGTCACGTCATGTTACTTCTCATCTTTGCGTTGACATATACCACAACTTGAGGAAGGGGTTTTACCTTCCACTTTAACTTTTCTGCTGTAGGTATATAGGTATCACACAAATGTTTGTAGTAAAGTGTAAAGACTCTTTCATCACTTTTTATTGTTTTGTGATATTTTTTACTTCTGCATCTTTGGGTGATATTTGGTGCTTGAAAACAGTGTTTTATACACCGAAACGTCTTTCCTACTATATAACTTGTAGCACATACTGTCATTTTCTGAAATTGTACTATTTCTAGTGTATTTCTTTTTATTATAGTTAGTCCACAAAGAATGACATCCCTTGACATCCATGATGCTTGTTAAGAGGTCCAGATTTTCCTTTTCCTTTTCCTTGAATGTAAAACGTAATACAGTGTAATTTCCAATACTTTACTCTCAATTCCACCAGTAATTTAAAGCCAACAAAGTTATTCATCATTAAAAGTTAAAGCAACATACCGCCTGCCTTATAACCTTCCGCCTGCCTTACAACACCCACGCGACGATCACATCCGCGTATTTACCACAGCTAAGGTCAACTGAGACGATAGCTTCGTTCCTCGCAGTGAATAACATAGTTACTGTCTCAATTGGCATTGCACCTAATAGTCCAGCCAGCGTGAACCCATTGATTGTGTCGTCAAAAACCGGAATGATTCTTGTATTTTAAAATCACAATTTATAATTTTATAGACTAGTGTCTTATAATTTTGCTTCGGCGATCTATTGGAATAATTAATTTTAATTTTTACCGCATTGGTCTATTAGATTTTAGATCTCATGGTAATTATTAGAAAATTAGTAGATGTACAGTTGTACACACACAGATGAAACGTCATGATTATTGTACGCGCACAATGCATGATTTAGTGACGGGTCGTTCTTAAATATAGTTAACAATATTCAACAGAACATCTCCTATACGCCACATTTTAAAACGGTTTTTTTTTTTAGCAAGGGAAAGACTAACGGTAAGTAAATAGACCTTTGGGGCCATACTTGATGTGGAGGATCGAGAAAAATGGCGCTGGGAGGTATATCCCTTTAAGTGCTAGTTTCAGGCAAATCATGAAGTCTCTCGCTTATATCACAGATTCAAGAGAAATGAACGCAGCGATGGTTGGTGATGCTACGTCACCGTTTCGCACCAACAGACCAATTTTAGAGTATGCCATCGAGCACAGTTCAGCTAGCAAAAGTTAAAATAAAAAAAACTACCAACGATCACCACGATGGTGTAAGAGGTCCCTGGGACCGCAAGCAACATGATCAAGCACATCGCAATGGTCAGTGGGTTTGGCTGCCAGTCAAGCGAATGTCAGATCGAATCCCACGACTGACTAAGGGACTAAAAAAATAGTTACAAAGTCGTCTGTTGTTGCAGCAGCGGGTCAATCCCTTTGGCTTTCGTGCCAGCCATTAGGCAGTGGAGCTGAGCCTAAAGTGGAAGGCAATAACCCGGCTTCGTTTAGTATGAGTGGAGCAAGAGAACTGAAACGTATCGCACCAGACAACGATGCTAAAATTCAAAATTATATTCGAGCTCGAGTCTAAAGTGGAAGGCAATAACCCGGATTCGTTTAGTATGAGTGGAGTAAGAGAACTGAAACGTATCGCACCAGACAATGATGCTAAAATTCAAAATTATATTCGAGCTCGAGCCTAAAATGGAAGGCAATAACCCGGCTTCGTTTAGTATGAGTGGAGCAAGAGAA
>JAHWFP010085014.1:0-11721 GCA_023313725.1 Lithobius niger | reverse complement strand
AAAAAAAAAAAAAAAAAAAAAGATGGTCTTTTTGCATGCATGAATTTTGCAAGGGTGGTATTTCAGTATGGTGGTATTTTGGATGTGGTAAATTTAATCGGTGGTATTTAGCCAGGTGGTATTTCGACATGGATTCGAAGATAGTAAAACTACTGTTCCAATAAAAAAAACAGAAATATCTGGTTGAGATGGAGGGTGGCAAAAACCGAAGTCAAAAAATGAAACCAACCCATCCCTACCAATTAGGAAAGCATTTTTAATTTCTCCAACGTTAACTTATTAAAGCATATTTTGATTCGATGAAACGGGATTCTGCAAAAACGGGAACTCCCATTTCGCATAAAAAATGTACTCAGTTTTATTTACTGTAAAGAGGATTCTGCGAAATGGTAGCCTGCGAAACGAAAATGGAGTTTTTTTTTTACATGACCATAAAAACCGGATAAACCCTGTTGCTTGTCAAAAACTTGCCAATCCAGCTATTTGTCCAGTACCTACATTGGGGGAGGGGGGAGGGGGGTATAGGTCCGCGCACGGTTGTGGACCTTTAAATACGCTCACCTCCCCCAGACCCCCCCCCCCACTTCTCCGGCGTCAATTACGCATCCTTTTTAGCCCTGCTTAGCGCAGCAAAATGAAAACGCATTCATTGATTCGCCGTTCTGAAGAAGATTAGTGTTCATAATATTGGTAATTAACAAGCATCCAGCAAGCGAGTGGAGAGAGAGAGTGAGGGAGCGAGTGACGGAAAAGGCGACCGTATATACAACGGAGGGGAAACAGCCGCCAGGATATTGCGTGATCCTGAGCGTTGGACAGACGGAATAACCGGCAGAAGAGAACTATAGTCGGAAACCACGCAACCACCCGTCCCCCCACCCTTTCTTTCACCAACGCAAAAAAAAAAAAAAAATGGCAAAGGAGGGAATCAAGTTTATTCCGCGCCTGTTTTTGTTTCACCGCGGGGCACGAGCACCGGGCACGGCGCACGCGCAATGGTGGCGCCGACGGCGGCTCCACTCAAAACTCCAGAACGTCTCCTCCTTCACAAACGGGCGCATGTTAGAGCTTTGGGCAAAAAAGGAGAGATCGATTATAGGCCTATACGCCTAACAGTTTCCAAATGCCAATACCACACCGGCACAGCCTATACAGAGCATGCAGCCAAGCATTGCAGCTGGCGTGAGGATCGCTTGATGGTAGGTAGGTTGCAAAAAAAAAATAATCCACCTCGAATAATAAAGAAATAAAAAATAAAAAATTGGAAGGAAGGAAGGAAGAGCATGAGTCAGTACCAACCCAAACAAAAATAAAAATAAAATAAAAATGACGAGAAAGAAATTCAACAAAGACAGCTTTGAAGAAAAGAAACGCAAACTGAAGGTACAACAAAGGTGTGACAAAAAAAAAATCGATGAAATGCTACGGAATTTTATCATACTTTTTTCTTTTTTTCCAAGACTCAATGCGGTAACGTTCCGAGATCATTTTAACAAACAAATTATGCGCACTGCACTCTTAACAGCTAACAAATACATGAGCATTCTACGTGCACTGGAAAATGTTAATAAACTTTTTGGACATCATTGTAAACACTAGCGTGAACAGGAGGGGGTGTGTGTGTGGGGGTATACCTGCCCTTTTCGGAAAAAAATCCCTTTTTTGCCCACCTTATAAAAAAAAATATACCCCGTGTTGATTTCAGAACCGATAAACGCTGGTGCTGCAGCCAGAGAAAGGGCCAAGGGGTATAAAAAAAGAGAGAAGCTTAAAAAAGGGTAAAAAAAAAAAAAAGACGTGTCATGAAAAACAGAAAAGTTACCCGGAAAAAAAAACCGTAGCGTGCCCTTTTACACAAGTTGCCCCTGCCCTCTCGGTGGTCTGTGCACGCTACTGATTGTATATATAAATAATGATAATCACAATAACAAAATTGGGCGTAGTACGATTAGTGTTGCAAATCGGAAAGCAACCTATTTTACGGAAAAATTTCCGGAAAACTTTCGGGAAAATAGATAAAAAATTGAAGCTTGTTCCAAATTTCTTTTATGTAGCTTGATAAGTTTGTAACCAAGGTTATATAAGAAACAAATCAACTAGTAAATAAAATACGGTAACAGTTGTAGTACTAATTACCCTAATAAGTTTAAATTACTTTTGGTTATCAGATTCTCAATTTTGAGTAAATTTATTACACGGATTTTCCATATTTTAAACTTCATGTTATACCAAATAACACAAATTCCATTGACCACAGACAATGCAGTGAAAATCGTTTTTCAGAAACTTAAAATGTACGTATTTATGCTCAAGTTGCAGTTTCCCGTTTTGGGGAAATTTTCCAGGCACACCAATTTTTCTGGAAAAATTACCCAAATTTTCCGCTTCAATTTTCAACTCGCAGCACCAAGTATGAAGCAGTAAAGGCTGCTTGCACGAGAGAAATGTGCAATCACATTTGAACACTGAAAAAAAAAAACCAAAATCCCACTTATTTTAAAGGATTCTAACTCCCCACCAGCTAAACTAAAATATCCTTCGTTAGCCTTCCTGTGATTAAACTAATTCCACACTACTACAAGAGCACACGGCTGTTTTCACTCCGAAATCTTACTCCAACTTCTACTCAAGGAGCCAGCAAGATTCTCTTTCACTTCCCTGGAAAATCCCACCAGACCAGTTAAAATCCCAAAAGCAACCCCTTAACTCAGTGCGTAGCTTTTCCTGCCGTACACTTGTGCATTGCTGTAAGCCACACGCATTACGAACTAGCTTACAGCCTGTATAGACACGGGTGAATTTCGTATACGAAAATTTTAAAATGAACTGGCTCTTATTTTGAATGGGTCTTTAAATACTATCGCCTCCCCCCCCTCCAATCATCTTATAACTTAGCTCGTTATGTTTTCCTCTTCACTAGCTACGATGAAGACTTGAATGTGTAACGTCTATACGTCGCTCTCCCTCCCTGCCCCACCCCCTCCCCCCCCCAGGAAAAAACAAACTATTAGGAGAGTGACACCACACACGCCAAACCCCCACTCCCCCCACGTCTTTTCCACATTCTCGAGCAATTCGCCCGTTTGTTTCTTTTCGTCTTAAAAACATGACGCATTACCTCTTGTGGAATTCAGCATGCCTACTAACATTCAATGACATTCTAAAATTACTTCTTTTTTTTTCTTGGCGAGGAGCGTGTCTATTCTTTAAACTTGTAATAACCCCCCTCCCCCATTCTCAGAACACAGTCTACGGCGAAACCTACTGGCGAAACCGTGAGTCATCGTCGGCGTGTTACCCGCTCGTTCGCGCTGCATTGTGGGAGCGGTACCTTGTCGGCTGGGCTGTTCTTAATGTGTAGTACAATACGCACCATTATCCGGTTTCTTAACGTGCCACTTCGTAGTTGTTTACAAGCTTACGTGGGTAAACACTCGCTTACCTAGTAATGTTTACTGAACGGTCTACACTTGAGTATGTATTTCATTTCCGGCCAAATTGCCAACTAATTTTAAACCTTTCTGTCTGACAGGAAAACAGTTAACTGTTCTTAACAAATTCAAGCATTTTTCGAGTATTTCAAGCACCTTACAGAAAAAAAGGAAAACACGCCAAACAGTGAAAATCCTACCATATTTAGAACTATAGTTTGTTCTACATTATGTTTGCAGGAAATTGACTGCGAGACGCCACGTTTCCTACCACTACGAGTGCAAAAAACACGTAAACATCCCACTCGTAGACTCTAACACTAACTATGTCGATTCTACAAGTGTGATAGCCACATGTTTTTGCACTCGTAGTGCAGGGAAACGTGGCGTCACAGTGTCTTTCTCCTGCAAACATACTGTGGAACAAACAATAGAGCAGCGGCATTTGCCGCCATATTGGCACCTGTGTGGGTTTTGGAGGGCATAACTACAAGGTGCACTACATAAAAATAGAGGGAAAAACAACGGAAGAGCGGATTTCTTAGGCTTCAAGTAACGTTTTCTCCAACAACAAAATTAACGCGTTTTAGGTCTAAGAAACTCACTCTTCACAGCATCGGCTTCAGTATGACGCCCTTCTGATTCTCTCTGCAGTGCCCCTTGTTGCTAACCCATTAAGGCTCCAGCATAGAGTTATATACAATAATACTACGTCGTGTCACTGCTCTATAGAGCAGCGTCAAGTGACGTCATATTGCTACAAGAAAGATACCTGCAAGGGGCACTAGATTGAAATGGTGGGTTAAACAACGGCACTTCTAGTCAAGGCAGTGCTTTGAGAGTGGATTTCGTAGGCTTAAAAAAACCGTTGTTTTCTCCAATCCCTTATGATACGAGGTTGTAATCGGAAAATAAAGATTGTACTTGCTTAAAAATGCCAGCAACTGCCATTTTTAAGCAAAAAAATCGCGCGTTTTAGGCCTAAGAAATCCAGTCTAATAGCAGTGGCTTCAGTAAGACGCTCTTCTCTTCCCCCACCAGTGCACCTTGCAGCTAACCCAGTTACTGGCTCCACCATAGAGTCATATACAATAATGCTACATCGTGTTACTGCCCTATAGCATAGCACATTAAGCCAACTTTATTCACTTACGTTTCGTGGGAGTGGCATGACCCGGATTCGAACTGGCAACCCGGTCCGTCCCTAAATCACTTACATAACGCATTTATCAATGTGGCTACTCCTCTACCGGCTTGTAACGCTGCACAGCCAGTGTACAATTGGCCATACCGATAAAAGCGTTACGTCAGAGATCTGGGGACGGACTGGGTTGCCAGTTCGAATCTGGACCATGCCACTCCGACCCGGAGTGTACAAAGGTGGCATATTTTGGAGGATTGTCGCGCTCCCAGCCAAAGCCACGGCACCAGACGGGAGATTTTACTAGGTAATTCCAACCGGACATTCCTAGGATCTTTTACATGCCACAATCGACATGATTATTAAAGAAAACCCAAGCAATGCTACAATATTAAAAGACGAGCGACGTTTCGAAAATGCACAATTTTCGTCATCAGGTTTACGATTTAAAATTTAAAACATGGCAAAGGCCACTAAGTCATCCTATGTTTTTAAGCAAACTGAAGAACAAACGGCTAAAAAACCACCACTTTAGAGGAGACATTATGGTTTTTGGCCTTCTGTTCTTCAATTTGCTTTAAACATACGATGACTTAGTGGCCTTTGCCATGTTTTAAAATATAATTCATAAACCTGCTGACGAAGATTGCACATTTTCGAAACTCGTTCATCTTTTTATATTTGTAGCACTGCTTTTTTTCTTCTTCTAATAATCTGTTTCTGTGCTTTTTTTAATCCATAACAATCGCCATGAGCCAGGACCCGTCTCTAACCGAAAATATCCAGGGAGCCGCTGACTGTTACTATACGTCATTATATTCTAATGTATAATTTTCGCTGTTCGGCTAGTTTTCCTCCTTCCTTTATGTATAATTTTACAGCGATTTGTGCGTATATTTATTTAATTCAAGGACGTGACGCGAACCCCCTGCTGTTCCAACACGTCGGAATTTGACGACGAGTTGTCTTAGGATAAAAAAAAAAATAAAAATAAAAAATGAAATCGTGGAAGATTAGGAAAGCTCTTGCACTTTCCGTTACTGCTTTGCAAAGAAAGGCCTCCATATCTCAACACCGAAGACATCAGTCCAGAAGGGAAGCGGAGAGAGGGTGCAAGAGGCATAACCATGGAAAGACTCAAGTAACCATGTGAATTATGCATGCGCGTTTCAATGCAAATAAGCCGCAGGGCCAGCTTAAACTCAAACAGTAGGCCTGCACAAAGTGCACGAACGAACCAACAGAGTAACAGAACAGTCATGCACACACAATTCTACCTAACCCCCACATTGCCTTCGGGCAGGGAAGAAATGAGGGGGGGGGGGAGGAGGAGAAAAAGTGTGTGCTTACTTGGAGCGTCGTCGTAGCCGACTATAGCTAGCACCCTGTGAAATCCTGCTCTGAATTTGGTTGCGAGATCATCAGATTGATTTAGGAGTTAGGAATTCAGCTGAAGATTGAATTCAGGTGCAAGGCAGGATTGCGTTTGCCGTTGATTCCTCGCTCAAAGTTAATATGACGACTTAAAAGCAATAACAGGAATGCTGCCGGGAGTACCAGCTTTTTTTCACATTTTTTCACATTTTTCACATACCCTTTTTTTATTTTTTCACATTTTTCTCATACCTGTTTTTTATTTTTTCACATTTTTCACGTACCGACATTCATTTTCGTATCACTATTTCTTCCTTTTCATATATCACCAGTTTCACATTTCTTTAATAAAAATTTTTCTTTTCCAGTAACCATTGTAATTCCCCTGTAATTTCAGTCGCGAGAGCGAAAGCAAATTTAAAGGACTCCGCCCGTAAACCAACAAAATTTCTTTTGTGTTCTAACCACAGGCATGGCTACGTAATTCCAGGCCCAAAATTAGGGCGGATAATTTGATTGTTTTCAATTCGTTTGTGCCGTTTTGCCTTTTTTTCGCACCAACACTCGTATTTTTCACATTTTTACATATTTTTCACATATGATTTTGCCACTAGCAAATTTTCATATTTTTCACATTTTTTCACACCGGCAGCATCCCTGCAGTAAATCAATTTGCGAGACACAACTTCATTACACGACATCAGCCAGATTTTTGACCACGTCCAAAAGCTGCACCCTCGTTTTAAGTTTTTTTTTTTTTTTTCGGTACAGTTTACAAGGAAGGCATTGGCATTACAAGATGCTCGCGTGTGGATAAGGAAACAAGGAAACATCTTCTTAAAACATAGGAATTAAAAAAAACAGTAATTAATGTGGAAAACAGTTTCCGAAATCACATGATACACGGTTAAAAAAGGGGGAAAATGAACCAGTACTAGATACAAAAAATTACCAAATAAGAGAAGTTGACAGTGTTAACTCTTAATGCTAAACATTGTTACACTCATAGGGTTTTGATCTAAACCATGCGCAATGGCTGTTTGCCGTGACGTCACCATGAGTTAGCCAATGACGAACGAGAACAACGGCTGTTTGGCCGTCTGATTGGACTAGCCAAGTCACGTGATATGCACGTCACAGCAAACAGCCATGGCGCGTGGTGTAATAACCTCTTAAACAATTTCAGCCTAGCAATACCTTCCAGTAATAAGTTCCGTTATCCGTAAATAACTCGAAAATATGATATAGTAGACCCAACAAAAATCTCGCACCAGCAACCACTTAGACCCAGCTCACTATTACTGATGCAAATGGATCCCCATACTTAGAAAGCGTACTGAAACGATCCATAGCATTACATCCGTTTAAAAGATGGCGGCCACCACGCAGCACTGATCCACAGCTTTGCTTACAACCGTTTGATTTGTGATTGCGCTGAAGACTAAAGGCCTCTCCAGACAGAAGAAAATTTCGTACGAAGCTATGCGTAACAACGTGCCTTCAAGGTCAATATTGCAGTAATCGTGTGGTTGGTGTTGCATTAAGGACGAATATTGAAGTCTTTTTTACACCATACTGCGTCGGCGTGCAGCCGCGAGCAGCCAGTCTGGTTAGGGCTTAACGCAATCGAAATATCCAGAAATTTATTACCTACCGAATTTACAGCAGAATTAAAGTTTGAAACCATGCTCGATGGTACTTTCAAATCCTCGGGTTTGCCACTATGTTTACTGTTACAAAGTAAAAAAACGAGAAAGTGCACAAATCTACACTAAAAACTCGACGTTTCGGCTCACCTCAGAGCCATTATCAAGCGTAACAATTAAAAACATGTGGCAACTAACACAAAAGTCACGAGTTAAGTTGCAAGTAAAATGTCCGTCTTAACAAGGCAGAACTTGCTAGGACGTGTTAAAAACGGAGAGAACCGTAAAAAAATCAAAAAATTTAAACCTAGAGGGGACTTCGATGTGTTTGTGGCTAGCAATAAGTCCTCTCAAGTTTTATTTTTTTACAATTTTTTACGGTTCTGTCCATTTTTAACACGTCCTAGCAAGTACTGCCTTGTTAAGACCGACATTTTACTTGCAAAGTAAGTTAAAGTAGATATTTTACTTCCAACTTGACTCATGGCTTTCTTGTGTTATTTGTAATTGTCTTGATAATGGCCCTGAGATGAGCCGAAACGTAGCGTTTTAATGTATATTAAGTTACTTTCCGGCTTTCACTGTGTAGCATTCTGCAAGTGCTTCTTAAGTTTAATTAACCTCTGTTTTGTTTACTCAACATCGTTTCATACGTCCAGTCATACGTCTAGTATTCAGTATTGTGACGGTTTATCTATAACAGCATTAGTTTGCTTCGGATGACAAGGCTCAACAAAAAACAAAAAAAAAAAGTAAGGTTGACCACTCAGTATCAGGTTTCAAGCGGTACTAACTAGGATCAGCCAGACCCGTTCCCCCTTCTTCCCTGTTTCGTTTATGTCAACAATGGCGCCCCCTTTTTGAATGACAGTTGCAAAACATCCCTCTTCTGCTTCCTCTTCCGAGCAAACTGCCTGTAGGGCAGACAGATTATACGGCCTGCTCCACTTCCTCAATGTTATTGTTGACTTAGGGATATTAAAACAATGTTGCAGTTTGGTCAATTTTCTTCCCTTTCCCTTTTACGATTTCCAATACTTGGTCACGCAATGCGTCCAAGGGCAGTTGATTTCCGTCGCGTCACCGCCAAGAAACTTCGAGAGCCGACGAACGGTGTTGCAACGTGCCGTCTTAACCGCATGTTCGCACACAAAAATGCCTTTAAAAAAAGTCATATATTACTCGAAAAGTTGGAATATTGGTTGAATTTCTTTGCCAATGCATTTCTCGACCGTGACTTGAAGGATGTAACGCGTATGCTTGCAGGACATGTGTTGCTGTTTATGTATTTACGTCTTTTATAAATGTCAGAATGAGTCACTGAACGCCAATTTGAGTAAATAAAATCTTACATTATTATTATTATTTTTTTTTTTTTACTTCTTAGTGGCGTGCACAGGGGGGTGGGGGCGCATTGCCCCTGCCCTTCTTGGAAAAAATGCCTTTTATCTTCTCTTTTTGAAGAAAAAATATGGCCTATTTTGCTTTTCTGCTCTGAAAAATGCTGGTCGCAGTTAGGAGAAAGGGCCTAGAGCCTTAACAGGGGCAAAAAGAAAGCTAGGAAAGGGCCAAAAAGGTAAAAAAAGAGAGTAAGGGGCAAAAAAAAAAGAAAAGGTCCCCAGAAAAATAAAGCCTCAGCGTGCCCTTTTACTGAACGTTGCCCATGCCCTCTCGGATGGCGGCGCACGCAACTGTAAACTTGCGATCCATTTCCTTAAGCTTAAACTGACTCGATCCAGTAATTTCAAGTTTGCCGTAAGAAGCGTCGCAGAACTACATATAAAGCTAGTAACAAACTTAAAAAATAATGATTAAAAAAAGAAAATCGATCGTTGGTCTCGGTTTCTTAATGATTTTTATTTTTGAATTTCGATATTGAACGGCCGATAGTAGACACGATAGCAGAGAGAGGCTGATCTGTTGCTTCAAAATACAACGTTGGTAATTTTAAATGGTAACTTACCGTAAAACGTTGTAAGATTTTTGTTGTTATTTTAAAATGTTGAAGAAAAAACTCGAACAGGACCCCACACTATAGAACCACTGCCAGATAGGTGACTTGACTCGAATCCTTCTCCTTTATCCGAATTATCGTAAATCGATAAAATCAGCTACGGATTAAGAGAAGTGTATCTAACAATGATTCTAGTGTGGAGTCGAGTCGAACCATTTTTTCAATATTTTTAAATTATAGCAAAAATCTTCCAGAGTTAAAGCAAGTTACCATGTGAAATTTGCAACGCTGTGTTTTAAAACAGGAGACCACACTAGCTAGGTTTTATATCTACTATTGACCTCACAAATGTCTAAACTCAAAAAATACCAATATAAACTACTATGAATCCGTGATCAGCGGTCTTTTTTCTTTTCTTTTCTTTTCTTTCTAACGTTCATCACCAGCGTTATTTAGTTATGGAACGTACGACAAACTTGAAATGCTCGAAACATTATTCCTTCCAAATTTTCCACATGTTTCTAACACTATTTTTGGACGTAAGGTCGCAAGCCAACTATATTATGTAGGGGTTTCGGGGATATGGTTACGTGGTTAGAGCGGATGACAGAGCTGACGCTTCTCTCTCAAGGGAGGGGGGGGGGGGGGGCAAAAAAATTCTCGGGCACCTGTGGCAATGCGCGGTAACGATAAACATCCTAAAGCCTCCCCACTCATAACTGCCGGAAACTCACTGCCGGATTACACGAAAAAAGAAACCGGATGTAATTAAATTCAATACACGATGAGTTCGAAGTACGTGTGCAAGAACCACGATATGCGGTGGAACGAGTGTTCACGGGATATTCGATATGGTGGGGCGGTAGGGTGTGGAGAGACATTTCTAATCTCCCCACGATCCGTCTACTTGAGGTGAAATCCACGATCCGGATTTAAGGTGTCAGCGCTAGCCACGCCAGAATGTTGAATCATATATAAAAAATTCCGCATGGTTAAATGAAAAACTAAAAGACTTTAGCCCTAAAACAGACGAAAACGGAGCCCCAGATCAGACCCTAAAACTACCGGGGAAAAAAAAAAAAAAAGAAAAATATTTTTCCAAGAAAATATCCAATTGCTGTTTATCTTGCTTAAAAACGTTTAAAATCTGGAAGCATTTTGCAATCGGTAAATAAATCGGTAAGTACGGATTCATTGCTTAAGATAATACTTTGGATTGTGCTTAGTCATTATTGTGTGCCCGGCGTATCTTGAGTACTGCACGTATTTTATGATCGGATAAGTCTTCCTGGAGGGGACGGCTGTAATCGACGGCCGCCATTGTTTTTGTAAGTATTTTGGATATCAACAAGCTACTCTGCTACCAAAAACATACAATCGATTATTTAGGTTCATTCTGGGGCGAACTCAAGATGGGCCGCGGACACTATAAACAGTTTTTGAGTTATCTTCTTGGGATTGGGATCACTGGATAGACCTTGGGAAAACAAAAACATTCAAATGGTACACCATCTATCTAAATTTGTCTGAGGGACTGCCTTAAAAAATAATGTGAGTAGGCCCTGTGGGGCCGAGGGGTAACCGTCTAACTGGAAAATCGCATAATTGGAAGAACGTATACCGTACAACAGTATAACGGAAAGTTGTCTAACACGAAATTCGTATAATGGAAAATCGTTGTATGTCCATGTCTCGCTTGCGCTGCCACAGCTATACTTGTAACATCAGAAACCGAAGGTATATTATTGTCCATTATTATTTACCCATTATACGATTATCCATCATACGATATTCCGTTTAGATGATTTTCCATTATACGATATTCCATTTAGATGATTTTCCACATTTTTTATTTTAACAGATATTAAACTATCATCCCATTAGACGACTTTCCAGTTAGACTTTCGTCCGACGCCCCAGCCCTATATGGAAATGTTGCTTAGCTTAGGAAAGCGGACATCAGTGAATTAGCGGAAATTTCTCGAGCCTATTAACATCATGCGTGTTACGTCTTTACGGTGGAAGACCTACGATGAACAATTTAAACCAATACATCAACCAATACTTTACGGCTTTTTATTTACGAAAAACGGACCAAAGAAGTATTCTGGTGGATATCATCATTCCAACCACTTCTTTCACCCTTTATTTTCCAATCAACTTCTGGAATTTAAC
>JAHWFP010085013.1:64361-81826 GCA_023313725.1 Lithobius niger | reverse complement strand
AAAAAAAAAACTTCCTTGCGACAACGGTTAGTGTGACAACACGAGTTCCTACTAGACTCCAACTATGAATAATGCTGTCACAAACCTCTATAAAATAGGGCAAGCACAGAAATAATTTAAGAAAAAAAAGAAAAAGCAGATGATTATAATCTAAATTGTAAAAGGATAGCTACAAGGACGAGTAACAAGAGAAAAGACGAAATGAGGAGGAGAAATAATGGTGTTCGTTAATGAAAACCATCGAGTGAAGCTAGATAATAATGACGGTATAAATAAAAAATTTGTGTATCATTACACACGGTTTGACGTATATGTCATCTACAGGAGTCCAAACACAAATAAGTTAAATTATATTACATAACTGAAAAAGTCTTAAAACATCTGAAACTGTAAGGATATATTTAGGAGACATAAATATAGACTTTTTTTAAATTAATGAGGATGAGAAGGAAAAAGAAAAATTTGAACAAAACACGATAGATAAATACGAAAATACCCTAGCAGAATTAGAAATTGAAAACCTCATCGATTCTCCAACCGGAGTAGAAATGGGAAAACAAAAAATACACAAATACGTAACACAAAATAATATCATGCACAGATTGACAGGGTGAGGAGTAGGATGCTTTTGTTGTTTAAAAAGATGAGTGGTGATTATGGGTTTTCATAAAAAAAACTGAAACAGTTTGTAAATATGTTTTTTACAGTGTGTATGTGCCTGATGACGGCTCCCAAGAGTGGGTAGAAATATTGCGTTTTTTTAAATTTGTGTGCCAAAGATGTATTTTATGGAGTCGACCCATAATCACCACTCATCTTATTAATCATGCACAGATATTTTAACTCGAAAAATTGGATATGAGAAATTCAGTAGTTGAAGAAAAAAATCGCCGACCATTATTTCACAACAGGTATATTTAGGCGAGTTGAAATGAATGAAGATAAAACAAATAATAAAGATTCTGAAAAAAATAATAATGATAAAGTTAAAACTAATAATCAAAACGAGAAGACGATTATTCAGAATCTCAGAAATGGTAAAGCAACATACCGCCTGCCTTATAACCTTCCACCTGCGTCACAACACCCACGCGACGATCACATCCGCGTATAATTTACCACAGCTAAGGTCAACTGAGACGGTAGCTTCGTTCCTCGCAACGAAAACGTAGCTACTGACTCAATTAGCATTGCGCCTAATAGTCCAGCCAGCGTGAACCCATTGATTGTGTCGTCACAAACCGGAATGGTTCTCGTATTTTAAAATCACAATTTATAATTTTCTAGGCTAGTGTCTTATAATTTTGCTTCGGCGCTCTATTGGAATAATTAATTTTAATTTTTACCGCATTAGTCTATTAGATTTTAGGTCTCATGGTAATTATTAGAAAATTTGTAGATGTACACACAGAGATGAAACGTCATGATTATTGCACGCGCGCAATGCATGATTTAGTGACGGGTCGTTAGTAAATAAAGTTCCATTATATTCAACAGAAAATCTCCTAGACGCCACATTTTAAAAAGGATTTTTAGCAAGGGAAAGACTAACGGTAAGGAAATAGACCTTTGGGGTCGTACTTGATGTGGAGGAACGAGAAAAATGGCGCTGGGAGGTATATCCCTTTAACTGGAGTAAACCAAATAGAAGTAACACAATAAATAAAATGGAAGAGAAAATAAATGAAATAATAAAAAGATTCTACATTAAAAATACAATTAGACAAACAAGCAACAAGAATGAAAGAAAAAAGGGAGAAAAGAATGGATAACGAATGACAATTAAATTAATAAAGAGGAAGAATAATATATGTGGGCAAATATAAAAAAAGGATAATATTAATGGAGAAGAAATAAATCTACACCTTATTAGCCTTGATCCCGATTCGGGATCAGGGCTTATAAGGTGTAGATACAAAACGCGCAAAAATGCACAGACGGGTTGGCTCACTCAATCATCGTTAATTAGCCAGCTAAAAATAATTGTTTAAAGAAACATAAACCGCTGGAAGATTAGAATTAAAGGATTCGTGAAACTTGGCTAAATGCTCAAAGCGCCCGAAAATACACTGACGGTTTCGCTTACTCAATCAGCGTTTATTAGCCAGCCAAAAATAATTGAGCGCACTGGTCGTTTTTGATGCACCGTTTGCAACATGGGGGGATGGGGAGGGGGAGGAGGACTGTTTTATGAAACAGCCAGCTAGCTGTGCTGGAAATTCAGATGCACCGTTTGCAACTTGGGGATGAGGGGGGGAAGGGGGTGTTTTATGAAACAGCCAGCGTAGCTGGCCTGCAGATTATAGTTTACAATCTAATAAGATAAAAAAAAAGGACATAAGAAAAGACTACAGGATAAATAACTGTTTTACAAAAAAATATGCCATGATGTCTGATCTGTTTTCTTCACTTGGTTCTTGCTTCAACCTTTTACCAGAGACGATTAAGCCTTTTTTTTTTAGCCTAACAGGAAATTGTTTAGATCTAGGGATTAATACGAGGACAAGTTGTTAGATGCAGCCATAGGAGTTGATTGTGTTTGAATGGATAAGCAACTCCCAGCTCAAATGCATAGCCGAAGTGCGTAGTCTTCGATGGCAAGCGTGACTCACGAATGTACCCAGAATACAAAGCGCGTCTGCTACTTCCGCCTGACCAAGCCGCCATGAGGTATTCGCGGTTGATCCGCTCGCAGGCGGTGGAATTTTCTGTGAAATACGCCCTGTACTACATTGTTTATGATGTATCAAACGTAGGTAAGATAAGAGATTGTTATATTGCCAGGCGTTACGTGCCATTGTGTTTTGTAACAAAGTTTGACAGTCGAACGAAACCTTAACGCCGATTGTTGGGGAAGTAAATATCGTATTTTTGTAACACGAGACGGGGTGCTTATGAATGCATGATATTTGCAAGAAAACCGATGTAGAATGAGTCATCTTCTTGTGAAAACAGTAAGTTTAACCAAGTTAAAATGTCGTAGCAGCAGAAAAATTGAATAAATTACTAAATCTAATTTAGTACCGTTATACCAGTTTAGTACCGCGTTATACTAGGCGTCGTCTGCTTTCTCCGCCATGTTGAAAGATGGTTTAGATGGATTAAACCTAGTGCGTTGGGTGTAAATTTCCGATTGCGCGGGCCGCGAGTGCCGATTGGCGTGGCGGTACGTCCTTTGACGCTGCGCTCTTAAACTTCCGGTTTAGTCAAGTTGCTTATCCACCAAAACACAATCAACTCCTATGATGCAGCTAACAACATCATAGTAAAAGGCAGACCACTGATTTTTCACATTAGCATCATCGAGAAGATTATGCGTTTCACCTGCACAACATGCGCGACTGCAGCGCGAGATAGACGATAACGACAGAATACGCTGACCACAACGCCAGATGTTGATAGTCAAAAACCTCACTAGAGGGCCTCGAATTGCGTCCGTTAAAGCAACATACCGCCTGCCTTATAACCTTCCGCCCGCCTCACAACACCCACGCGACGATCACATCCACGTATTTACCACAGCTAAGGTCAACTAAAACGGTAGCTTCGTTCCTCGCAGGGAAAAACGTAGCTATCGTCTCAATTGGCATTGCGCCTAATAGTCCAGCCAGCGTGAACTCATTGATTGTGTCAAAAACCGGAATGATTCTTGTATTTTAAAATCACAATTTATAATTTTCTAGAATAGAGTCTTATTATTTTGCTTCGGTGATCTATTGGAATAATTAATTTTAATTTTTACTGCATTAGCCTTCTAGATTTTTGATCCCATAGTAATTACTAGCAAACGAGTAAAATTAATACTGCGCACACACAGATAAAACTTCCAAGGTCATTGTAGGCGCGCGTTGCATCATTTATGTTCGGGACGAACGTAAATAAAGTTAGTAATATTCAACAGAAAATCTCCTAGACGCCACATTTTAAACAGATTTTTAGCAAGGGAAAGACTAACTGTAAGTAAATAGACCTTTGGGGACATACTTGATGTGGAGGATCGAGAAAAATGGCGCTGGGAGGTATATCCCTTTAAGGCTGGATTTAGCCGGGAGGCAAGCATAGCTGCCCGTCATTCAGCTAAAAGAGGATACTCACCAAAACTTTAGGAGCGTTGCGAGCTTGGCTTGGTCGTTTGTAGAGTTGGTCTTGGAGAGCGTTTGACGCGTTCAAACTTGGGTCCGTACACACCGACGCTGCAAACACCGCTTTGTCTACAAACACGACGGCTGACATCAACTCCTATTTGACGTTGTTGAACTGCGTTTTGTTATCGCCTGTACGATCTCAAACAATAACAAGAGACGCACCATGAAGACATTGAAAGCGCTAATTGTTGTTCTAACAGAACTGAAAGCATGTAGTTTATTTCCCCATGCCGCTCGTTTTGCTCCCATGATAAAAGACGGGCTGCACGAAAGGGTTTTAAAAAGGGATTATTTTTTTGGGAATTCTTCGTGAATCTTCTGCTTTTGTTGGGCAAAGCCGTTAAAGCAAATAATTACGTTTTGGTTAAAGCTTTCTGTGTATCCATTACAAACATTCGGCTTGCCTGAAAACTTGGTGACAGCCATTTTGGCTCTGATATCACTACTTTTTATGGCAAAAACTTGATGGGTCTCATTACTCTTATGGGGTTTTTGTATGATATCACCATTTTTGATCGTTTAACGGTTTTGCTTTAGTGTAAGTATTGATTGTGAGCTCCTTACGAAATATAATAGTAAATCGTTTCTTGAACAGCCAGAAGCAAATCGTAACTTTGGTATAATTAATGGTAGCTGCTTAATTAGATTTCCAATAAAGTGGCCGTTGTATTCATTTGAAAGTAAAACAACTGAGCACGATAAAGTTAGTTTCGTTTAGTTTAGGTCTATCTAGATTCTTTTTCTGTTTTTTTTTTATACAAGGAACGGTAACCCTTAACAGATTTTCTTCCCCATAAACAGTTTAGTAAACGATGATATATTTTATTTATTTTAGATACAATTACAATGTATCACTTCGATTTAATTGTGAAACGGAAACAATAAGTTACCCGAGTCTGCATTGTTACTCGGCTCTGTTTGCCATTGCAATCAACGAAGTTCTCGTTGAACTCAGTGGGGAGACCAATGTTGTCTGCTACGCTGATGACGTAGCCGTATGGTTTGTAGGTGATGGATTAGGGGAGTTGGTGATTGTTGCTCAGGATACTCTGGACAAAATAGGTAGGCTTCTTCAGGTCCGTGGCTTGCTTCTTGCCCCAGCCAAAACGGAGGTTGTTGTCTTTTCTAGGTCACGACATGTGCAACAGCCACAGGTTTCTCTGCGTGTTGGAAGTCAGGTTGTAAGACCAAAGGAAGCTTTTAAGTATCTTGGGGTTATTTTGGACTCGTCACTCACTTGGGATCTGCACATTGCCAAGGTCAAATCAAAGATCCAGGCACGTATCCCGATTCTACGGACTCTTGCATGTCGTAGTGTGCGGCGCGGAGCGCTGCTGGCGACATACAGGACGTTTGTTCGTGCCCTCATTGATTATTCTCTGCCCTTTTTGTGTGGGAGCAGGAGACATGTAACCGCGCTTCAGGTAGCTGTAAATGACTGCCTACGGACGGTAACCGGTTGCATCGTAACCACCCCGGTTCAGTCGCTGTGGGTGGAGTGCGGTGAGCCGCCTCTGGAGTTGCGCTCCAAGGAGCTTCTGGTGGTGTTGTGCCTGCGTAATCTTTCCAGAGGTGCGAACGACCCGGTTGCTAAGATCTTGTCTGACTATATGTTAGTGGGTGACAGGGCAAGGGAATTCCTTGGTGAACCTGGTCTGGGAGTCACTTTGATGCAAGGCATTGCCGGTTTTTCTCTTGGTGTGGCATGTGCAAGGCCTCTCAGTCCCTGGACGTGGTGTCCAGGTCTGTGCAGAATGACCCAGTACGTAGTTGCTGAGTGTAATGTGTTCTGTGACGCTTCCTTTTCCCGGCGACGAAGTGCAGGTGGCATTGGAGTTGTCATCCCGTCACTGAAAGTGGAATTAAGCGGCGGGTGTCGTCTGTTACGTCAAGCACTATGTGTGAAATGCTTGCCATATCTGTTGCTCTAGATGTGGCCCTTGACCTTCAGCTTCCGTCTTTCTGTGTTTTCACTGACTCGCTCTCCAGTTTTAAACTGCTACGAAGGTCGTGGGAGAGGATGGAGGTAAATGATCCTGTCGTATACACTATCTCATGGAAATTTTGGGTAGCGTCCAGGACGGCTGTTGTAGCCTTACAGTGGATTCGTGGCCATGATGGGAATCGCGGCAATGAAGAGGCAGACGGATTGGCGCGCGAGGCTCTCTGTGGTGAATGTGAGGAGCTGGTTCCCATGTTGTCTGCCCGCATGCGGCGGCAAGCCGTCCGTCTATGGACTGGATGGTCATGGTAAAGGATGTGGGACTCTGTCACTGTTGGTAGAGAGTTTTATGCAATCCAGCCTGAATGTAGTTACAAGTCAAATATAAATAAACTCGATGCTGGTGATGCTAAGGTTCTGTCGAGGTTGCGCACTGGATTTACGCTTCTGTGTGCACACAAGTTCCGATACGGGTGGGTGGGGTCTCCGCTCTGCCCTGAGTGTCTAGTTGACGAATCACCGGAGCATGTCCTCCTTTTGTGCCGAAAATTTGTGAGGGAGAGGCAGCGTCTTGCCCCATGGACAAGGGTCCTCCCGCGGTATTCGGATCTCTTGTCTCATTCGCAAGGCCCAAATCCGGTTTCCAGGTTGCGTGCGATTGCTGCCTTCTGTGCTGAGTGTAAGGTTACGGTCTAGCCCCCCCCCCCCCCCTTTGTAAAGTTTTAGATTGTTGGTGACCATGTGCGACTGCGAGTATACAGTGGGTGGAGGCGGTGATGGTCCGTGAAGAGTTGTGATTGTTAAGTGCGCCGTGTTGTCTGGTTGGTGGCGGGATAATAGCCCATTTTGCCCATCGGTACTTTCCCCTGATGGGAGAGAGATGATGGGCGTACTGTGTTTGTGCTTCAGGGTGTGGTGTTGATGGTGTTCTGCGGTATGTGTGATCAGCCATTTGCCCATTGGAACTTTCCCTAAATGGGAAAGAGAGCGTGGGCATATCCAATGTTCCAGTGTTCAGGTTGGTGTTTTCGTATGATTTGTCTTTGTCTGCGGATACGGTGCCTTTGTAAGGGTGATGTACGTTATGTAAAGTATGTTTTTTCATTGGGGCGTTCAACGTTCGGTTATGGCCTCAAATAAAATACAGGAAAGGAAAGGAAAGGACAATTATTTTGATAACAGATGGCGTGTTCCCAACGTTCACGAAAATAGCATTACAAATGATAACAATATGTAGATTTAAAACATCCCCAAATGTCAAACCATAAAAGGCGCCTATTGGAGTCAAACGTAAACTGAATATCAAATTTCAAGCATATGTGTATTTTCTTCTGAGTGGAATTATCTAGTAATAAGTAATTAGTACGAAATCAACGATGTTGAGATACCTTTTTCGTATTGAAATCCTTTATGCACAGCTCTGTAACAGGACTTTCTTTTGCCTAATCGGTAAACTCTGTCAATCTATACAATTTCCAAAGCTTTCTGTCGTATTAATATTTAGCATTCAATACCAGAAAAAGCTGGATTGTTGTCTCGGGTAAGAGAAGCAGTAGCTAGTTTTCGTCCAAACATTGATTGATTGATTTTATTGATTGATTTTATTATAGGGGCCCTGGCCCGAACACGGATAATGAACAACAACAATTGAACAACAACAATCAGACGGCAATAATTAGACGCCATGAATCCAACAATCAGAACTTGATGGGCGAAGCGCTAGCGTACTTCTAGATCCCTTTAAACTTCAGTCTGTCTTGCAGCTGGTGTTTGCTGATTGTTGTTGCTGCAGCTATCGTTTGCTGATTGCATTGTTCCTTAATAACAATGTTTAAAACAATGTAAAACAATCAGTATGGTTGTTTAGAGCTCCGTAACTCGTGAATCACTTGAAAGGCCTTATGGAAACGGCTAAGACTGTACCGATACCAAGCTGCCGAGCCGATTCTCGGCGAGCCGAGCATGATCGGCAATGCTCGGTACACCGAGCAATGACGTCCACACAACCGAGCCGAGCAGCGGGCCTCACGTCTAGTCTTGACACGCGATCCTGGGGCCAATGGACCTTGAACGCAAGCTTCAGGTTGGCGGATTCCAGTCGATGATTATGGTCTATGCATGGTTCCTGCTGCAGGAATTAAATGCAGGAACTAAATTTACAGGTAATTCGTGCAGATTAACAATTTTTTTTTACTGAAACATGAAAAAAATTAAGAAACTTAACCTTCATTAAGTAAAACCTCTAATTCGCTCATCCCCATGTTAAATCCCATAGGGTGATTATTCATCGATACCGAGATAACGGGGAGGCTTCCAGCTATGAAATTGGACGAATGGGTGCAGTACAATACGAACTGCATACCTTTTACGGTTTGGAGCCTGGGGGCACAACAGGGATGGCGTGGGAGGGCGCGTAAGTACGAAAATATTGTTATAACCATTGTTAGTATTGTCTGCATCGTCTCTCATTGGACGGCTAAAGTTCGGACAATGAGAACGTGCATACTGACGTACGTGCCTAGACACACACTAGTGCATCGCGATAAATCTAAACAATGTTGCAAAGAAATTGTATTCACGTCAAATTCACGAAAAATAAACCAACTGTAAAAACAAAGTCAAAAACTGGTAAAGAGGCCACTAAATTGAGAGTGGTTCGGCCCTTCAAAGGAGTGATATCAACACACCAAAACTAACTAAATATTGTAATACAAATTACAACAAAGTTAAAACCAAACCAAAAACCCATAAAGAGGTGACTAAGTTGAGAATGGTTCGGCCTATAGGCAAACGGTAGTAGCAAATTATTGAAAACTAATTTCTTGTTGACGTGGCACTTTATAGTACACATCTGCACAGTAGTGGAGTTGAACCAAAACACAATTTAAAAAAAAGGAGTGATATCATATCAAAAACCAAAACTGGTAAAAGGGGCCGCCAAGTTCCGAATGGTTCGGCCCTTCAAAGGAGTGATATCAACACACCAAAACATTCGCCAACTTAATCGCACCGAATAATACTTCGGACGTTAAATGAAAACTTGAACATTGCTACCGAAAGTAGCAATGTTTTAGTTTTCATTTAACCTTCGAACTATTAAGCGGTGCGATTAACTTGGCGAATGTTTTGGTGTGTTGATATTACTCCTTTGAAGGGCCGAACCATTCGGAACTTGGCGGCCCCTTTTACCAGTTTTGGTTTTTGATATGATTATTTTGAATGGTCAATTGATAAAACTTTATTAGCTTAAAACTAATTTAACTCATAATAAAAATAACTTGTTTTGTTACAATAATGGTTGTTAATGCAGGTTTAATTGGCCTCACCAGATAGGCTACGTCCATATGTCATCAATTACAGTTTACGAAACTAATAGTAGCCTATGGTTGTTGCTATAACAGGCTGTTTTAGTGAAAAGAATTGTTCTGTCTAGAGTCTGCTTGGCATTTAGCGAATGCTGAATACAGGGATGCTGCCGGTGTGAAAAATGTAAAAATTTGGAAGTGGTAAAAAAAAAGGGAAAAATGTGAAAAACACGAGTGATGGTGTGAAAAAAAAAGGCAAAACGCACTAACGAAGGAAAAAAACAAAAACCATTATCCGTCTTCATTTTGGGCTCGGAATTACGTAGACATGTATGTTGTTAGCACACGAAAAAAAATGGATTGGTTTATTACCGTAGTCGCTTTGAATTCGCTTTCGCTGTCTTGTGTGAAAGTACAAAGAAATTACAATGTTACTACAAAAGAAAAACTTGCGAAACTGGTGTGATATATGAAAACGAAGAAATAGTGATACAAAAATGTAAAGTAGGTATGTGAAAAAAATGAAAAGCAGGTATGTAAAAAATGTGAAAAAAATGAAAAGCGTGTATATGAAAAATGTGAAAAAGTGAAAAGCGTGTATGTGAAAAATGTGAAAAAAATGAAAAAGTTGGAATGTGAGAAAATGTGAAAAAATCTGGTACTCCCGGCAGCACCCTGTGATTACTAAAGCTGCTCGGTTCTGCTCGGCAACACTGATCGGCTCGGTTATGCTCGTTGTACCAGGCATTTTTTCAGCGCTCGGCTCGGGATCGGCTTGGCAGGGGAAAATGTGCTCGGTACAGCCTTAGAAACGGCACATCTGCAGAGCAATACCTGTAAAATGAGCTAAGAACCAGCTTTATAGGATAAATAGTTTGATTTGTAGAGAGCAGAAACGTGTCGTGCCGAGAACAACAAGCTAAAAACTAATTTGATGGTTTCAGCTCAGTTCCAGATCTCCGATTTACTTCTGCAAGTTTTAATGAATTTTGGTATGCTTGTTGACCAAGTCCAGCAAATCTAACATACCAAATTTAATCAAAAAATATTCACGTGGAGCAGAGATATTAAGCGTTAAAATATCGGCTTTAGCATGGGCGGTTGAGGTCAAACCTTACAGTAAAGGCTATTTACTGATAATGACAAGATTTACGAAAAAACCGTAACAACCTAACCGTAATTGGATATGTGTTACAGCAAACAAGCGGGGATATTCCCTTCATTCCATTCATTGCTCTTTGGCCTTAATAGAATATTTTGCTTACTTCCGATTCCTAACAAATTTCTGATTGTTTATGCTATCAACGGACAGGGTAGACTCAGTCGAACCGTGAAATGTCCGATTATCAGAATAAGCAAGAATTTGACTAGTTCACATTGTTAGGAGCTATATCGGTTTCCCATCCCCCCATATTATTAACCGGCCTCGTTTGGATTTAACACTGTTACCGAAAAAAAAAATACCGGAACAACTGGGAAAGATTGAAATCTTCACGTCCGTACTTTCCCCACCACGAAGGACTGCTCAACGTAAAAACAGATTGTTAAACGGTTAAGTTATTTTTTAGACTTTCAACGTGAAAATACATTATTTGAATTTTGTCACTAGTTGTATTTTTGGGTACTTGAATTTTGTCACTAGTTGTTTTTTTGGGAACTGCACATGTGTAAAGAATTACAAGTTGAAAGCTGAATGGGCTTGGTTTAGCGGTAAATGAACAGAGAGGGGGATTTTTTTCCTGTTACCCGGTAGCGCAGTGTTGCAGTGACGGCTGGAAAGAGACAAATCGTAGGTTCGAACCCAACTCACAGCGGCTTGTTTCTCAAACTATTTTTTTTTAAAATTAATTTCTTTGAAGTCAGCCTGTCACGCAACCCTGGGCGGCAGTCCTGACGGGGACTTTGCCGAGGTCCTCTTTCCATGGATTCAGCTAGATCCGCAAACCTCCAGCAACCAAACTGAGCTCTCTCACTGCTCAGTCATGATGACCACGATTGTGTTCCCATAGGGCCAGTCCTTAACTAATGCCGACGGTTTGATTTAGTTAACCTTGTGATTTCTTGTTTCAAGTCCAAAAAGTAACGGAGAAAGGTTCGCAACTGCATTTTTTGGGGATGCAGTAATAAGATTTTGCCGCAGGAGCAGCAGTTCTGGCAAAGATTCGAAGATCACTAACAGCCAGCCTTGACTAAACCACGCGTCACGGCTGTGTGCTGTGACGCACGCATCACGTAACTGGGCTAGTCTAATTAGACGGCCAAAGATCCGCTATTCTCGTTCGTCAGTGACTAACTCGTGATGACATCACGGCAAACAGCCGTGGCTAGTGGTATAAGCGCCACCGGAAAGCTAAATTAAAAAAGGTAAGGGCGCGTTTATGCCACGATTCGCCTTTGCATTCTCGCAGCGAGATTCTAATCGCGATTGCAAAGGTGTCGTTGCCATAGTAACAACGCTACGTGGATTAGATAAATCCGACGTCGTTTGAGTAAATGATTGTAGTCTTCTAATCTGTGCCAATAAGATAAAGAATTCCTCTTAACGAAACAATTTTTCCAGTCGCATCTGAACTCACATTATTGAGTGTTTTCGTTGCGAGGCGGGAGAACTAAAACCGCCGCCACGTTGGAATTTCAGGTGATTTCTAGCTTCTAGCTGCGAGAATGCAAATGCGAGTCATTGCATAAACGCGCCCTAAGAGAATAGAGCTAAAAAAAACGAAATCACCAATGAAACTCGGGACGTTTCAAGAAAATAATTGTTGGACTTCGTGAGTGGGTGGCATAAACAATAGTTGCCCCCTGACTGGGCAAAAGCTCAAGAGAACGCAGAAATACTGCAAGATTTTTAATTTTCAGCGCATTGTTTGTACTTGTTCACAAGTGAATTAAAACAGTAAAACACGGAGGGACCTGCCCTTACTGCATTATCTGGTGGCTGGTCCCTCCGTGTTTTACTGTTTTAATCCACGTGTGAACATGCGATTGCTTCAATTAAACTTTGTCTCTTCTCAAGTGGAGAAGACAGCGAGGAAGCCTTTTCCACATGTTCAAGATTCTCCATGGCTTCATGCCCAGTGTGCCTAACTCGTTTTTTGTTGTCAAGGAGGCAGCTTCCAACACAAGGGGATCCTCCCTCAAATGATGTGTGCCAAACATCCATTACAATGTCGTTCGTAATTCATTTTCCTTTACGATGATCAGTTTATGGAATCTACCATAAAATACTGTCTGCGCCACTAATGTCCTAATTTCCAAGATCTGGCTCGATGAGTTTTTTGGTGATGAATTGAAACTTAATTACGACGACTAACTGTGTGCCTTGTGGTAACTAATCGAAACTCCACTTTGACCAAGAATTTATAGGAATGACTGTGTGCCTAGTGATACTCTCTTCGCATTCTCTCGTACTAAAAAAAAATACTCGGTGTCTGTCGCCCCTTTTTGGTGAACGGCGTTGGGCAATGTTATTTACTATGACCAGAATAGGTCCCCTTTTGTTCCTTTCCCTGTTACTATTCATATTGTCTCATTCCTTGGAAACTGACAATTTATGTCTTTGTTAAATAAATAAATTGTTAAATAAAAGCACCAACAATGTGTTGAAAATTTAAAATCTTGCAGTGTTTCTGTGTTCTCGTGAGTGACTTTTGCCCTGTCAGGGTGGTTCTGCTGTTGGTCTGTAATTTAGTGTTTAGTGTATGCAGGGTGCGTGGCTACGGGCCGTTACCCTCAATAAAATTCCATTCCATTCCATTCCCGGTCACGGACAACTATTGTTTCTTGAAACAAACAATAGTTGTAGTAGCTTTGATATGATTGACCGAAAATGTTTTGGGCTGCGAGCAGTGACTTGCAGCCTCTGGAAGGGAGTTCCTGGCAGGAAAAACTCTCAAGGAAAAGAAGTTGTTTCTACAATCACGGTGCGAAATTTGTACAGCAAATTGAAAAGGGTGGCCAGGTGTGTTGACACATGGTGCAAAATCAAACAAAGGTAAATCGATTCCCATGAAGCCCCTAACAATCTTAAAGGTAAGAAAAAGATCCGCACGAAGTCTTTGCAGCTCTAGCGATTCAAGAGTTGTAACCACAAGTCAATCCTTATATGTCAAGTTCTTTAACCCGACGATGCCCTTTGTAAAACGACGCTAGACACGCTCGATATCGTCGATGTCTCACAAGAGTGATGGTGACCACGCATGGCTCGCAGATTCAAGCAATGGACGAAGGAACACTTTAAAAGCCCACCCTTTACGGCTCATTTCACCAGACGTAAAACATCGATTTACAATTGTCAAACGTTGGGAAGTCCCAGCAACAATTTGGTCACAGTGTTTGGAAACTAAGGAACAGAAAGAGTCAAGCCCCAAAGTGAAACGCGCGCATTGTGAAGGTTCAGTGGGAACCCGAGCAAAACATAGCCATTGACTGTGAGCCAGGAGGACTTGCGAACGAATCTCGCGCCTTATTTAGATTTTTAAAAACAAACGAACCCAGGTGGGTGGGCAAAGTGGGGTACGTGTGCGCCATGTCCCAACCCCCCCCCCCCCCCCCAAGACCCGGACGACTTAAAGGTACATTACTTCCGCTTGGGTTTCCTGTGTGGCTCAGTTTCGAACCATTACTTCAGACACGTCTTGTAAGTAAGTAAAGTTTTAACCACCATTGGGTGATTAGGAGGAGGAAGGGGCCTAAGCCCTCTTACACCAACCCTATGCTAAGGAATCGTTGTCCCAAAAGAAAAAAAAAGAGAAAATTCCCTCACATGGTAGGGGGAAGATGCTCGGGTCGAACATGTACATGTACATGTACATGTTGCTAAGGCATTCATTTAGTATTTCTCCCCTTGCGAGAACCGGTTCTGCTACATTCACTCTAACCTATGTAAATGTTACAAAAGCTATTTCGCGCAGGAAGCTCGAATATAGTGAGAAGGTACTTTAACCAATTTGGTTAAAGTACATGAATAAGACATTTATTTTAATTTTTTGACAAATTCCCCGGATATGCCACTGGCTTAGATTCACTGGGAAAGTGGTTCAGCATGCATTCGAAGTTCTGATTTTTTTTTTGACAGTGAGTGTGGATTTTGAATGAGTGGAACTGAAGAGATATTTCAAACAAAATCCCGGGGCGTTCCATGACTCTGGCTGCTAGTCACGGTAGAAAGTGGTTCAACATGCATTCGAAGTTCAGCTTTCATTCTTTTTGGTGGTGGCAGTATAGGTGAGGATTCCGAATGAGTGGAACTGAAGAGACATTCCCCATCTATCACAGTCTTCTCTTGTCGACATAACCCCTCGGCGACATCTCCGTGGTGCCATGCCATTTCTTTAAAGCCAAGGCCCGAAAAATATGAGAAATCCATAAAACTCGGCTTCAGCACCTACTATAGCATCGACATGTCCCGAGACATGTGACAAACTTTATACGGTCCAGGTTTCTAACCGTCATCCATCTGTTCCCTAAGAGGGTTGTCACGTTGCACCCAAAACGGCATTTCCCCGATGGACGTCGACCGAAACTCTTTCGCCTGAAGCCTTTCGATGGAACAAAGTTTAATTTCGAAGGAGCGACATCATGCCCGTTGGGGGACTTTCCAAGACCGAAAAATAGATGTGCCAAACCAGCGATCTAGTCTAACACTCGTCCACACGTCAGTGTCGCCCGTTCTTCCTATTTCTTTGAGATGTTCCTGTTATTCGGGGCGTGGGAGGAACGTGTCGGCGTTCCCAATCATCCGGTTTTGGAGCGCTGTTGTTGGTGGGCATCTCATGCCTGTCAGGCATATTCAGATCGCCACTAGTTAGAGCGCGTTAAAACCAGAACCCATGGTCGTCGCCACGAAAAAGGTCAAATGGTAACGTGTCCTCAACTACAAAACATGGTAAAACACAGTTCAGTGGCGGTTGGATGGCACGACTGTCTGATGTGGAAGACGTCTTTGGTTCGAGTCTCGCCTCCAGCAGCGTACACAGACCTCCGAGTGGAAAGCGGCAACTTTTAGTAAAATGGCATGCTGAGGTTTTTTTTTTACCTTGTCACTCTCTTTTGTACCCTTTTCTGCCCCTTTCCTGGCCTTCTTTTTGCCCTTTTTAGGCGTCTAGGCCATTCCCCTCGCCACATCGCCAACAATTATTGGTTCAGAGCAGCAAAATAAGGCATATTCTTTGTACAAAACGGACAAAAAGGGCAATTTCCAAAAAGGCTGGCCACTGATGACCTCAGCCACCCATGGCATTTTCGGGGAGAGAAGGGCACCATGATCCCTCGCGCTCATGCCAGTTTTATCACGTAAAACAACTCTGTGTATGAACACCTAGTTGTGCAGTAAGGAGTGAATTGGGCTTGAGCTTGTCTTTAATTCAGTCGTCCACTCCCTGAGTAATAACGTCACTAACGCCATCGGAAACTAGAGCAACCTTAACCCTAGGTCATTTGGACTCCCAATTTTCTTACAGCAATAAGCGATTCATGCGTAAAGTACTCAGCTTCAGGGATCTCTCTTTCTACATGATCAGAAAATATGCTTACTACTATTATCGGTATACCTGCTTATGCTAGGTTCATCTGGCCCTGTATGGTCTTCGGAGTGCTTTTCAGGTTTAACACTGTTTTTCAGGTTTCAGTTCTCACGTGGTGAGAATCGTTGCCAGTAGGCTGGTGATTGTCAGACAGGTGGTTTGTTAGCCCGACTTTGTTGGACCAGTTTGTGTTTGGCGCTCGATAGTCACAGTCACTGACGTTTCCCAATGAGGTGAGCTGTTGTCTATGTTGGGGTGGACTACGTCATTGTACGGGAGGGCTGTTATTCTCGCACGTGCCGGCAAAATGACCAAAGTTATGCATTTCTTTCACTTGGGCCTTCTAGAGCATTCGGACTCACGGATCTGATCACAATTACGGAAACTGTGCCAATCAATCACTTTGGCAATCGATGCAGTAAGTCCCTCTTCTGGATTGGCGTTAACGTTGGTCTATGGCTTGTGGTCTATTTCTTTTTCAGATGGGTCAGGGTGAGAATTCAGTGCTGATTCTTCATGGTAAGGTGTCCACTGGTATGGCTCCTGGATCCACTATTGTATACAATCCGAGTATCTCATCGCTGTTGAGGATCTTTCTCGGTACTAGCTAGCGTATCATAAGTGGACATGGTTGTACACTCTTGATGACAAGGAGTATCCACACCTCGTGCAAAAGCTAATGATTGTCGGGGAACTGTTGTTTGGTGAGGATAGAAAGGTAGTTCTTGACACGGGTGGGTTACGCACACATCCACTCAGACTGTACGAAGACATTTGTTATTGCTCTACCAGATCGTAACAAAGATGGCAATTACCAAAGAGGAGCATTGAATACCACAGAGGATCCAAACACAGCCTTAATTTTCTGTCAGTGGATAATCAGTCGAAAAGGTGTCTTCAACCATAAACGGAAGCCATAACACGTGTTCTTAAGTGTCGTTTTGAGTATGATATCTTTAATTTGCGCGTTAATTAAAAATTCTCCGAATTTGACGTAGGATTAATTTCACATATTTACAAGTAAAAAATTCAGACATCGTTACCTAATTCTATCGATTTACGAATTGAATCCACAGATACGGCACAGAACGTGGAAAATGTGGAAATATGAAATGAATCAGATATGGGTTCAGTAATTATTGTGGACACAGAACGATAGACAGATAGGAAGACAAAAACCAAGATAAAATGAGGAAAAAGCGCTCTTTTAGTCTTCCGAACAGCAAAAGATGGCAAAACTACGGCAATCAATGACTTAGTCGCTATGTCCGTCACTTTTTGTCAACTCTGAAATGCTACCATGTAGAGACAGACGGTTTTCACCATTAGATTCAGCGTCTAAAAATTAGTTAAAAGGAACAAAAAAAAAACAGGAAGTATGAAGCAGAAATGGCGCCAAGTAAACCCATCATCTACGCAATGGTATCAAATGGAGACAAACTGTTTTTACCATTAGAGTCAGCGTAACAAAAATTGGTTATTGGTAATGGGACTGGTCATTATTTATCGCCGGGGGGGACGGAAGAGATAGGAAGAGGGCAACGACGAA
>JAHWFP010085013.1:30804-63551 GCA_023313725.1 Lithobius niger | reverse complement strand
GCCTTTTCTTTCTTTCTCAGACTAGTGTATTGTGTATCCTCACAAGGCCAGTCTTTAATGCTGACTGCTTGCTTTGTTTACCCATTACCTTGTGATTTCTTGATTTATATGCATATTGCGAGTTTAGGAACAACTCTGATGAGCGGTGCGACAGCGCTGAGCTGTTCGGTGAGTTTAGGAAAGCGCTGTGTCATGGCGCATTTACGTATCCGGTTTCATGTGGCGCTATCTAGTTTTGACTGCACGTTGAAGTCAAGCCTCTTTTTCAAAGCGCCGTGCATGGAGAAATATGTCTCGCGCGTCTGGAATCGATATTCCAGTTTTCTTTCACCCCCTGTCCGCGTCCCCTTTTAGCACAAAAAAAAATAAAAAATACTAAAATAAAATATTATAAAAAGAGGTCATCGAAAAAAAAATTCTACACCAGAATAAGAAAAAGATGGCTTGGTATTAAGGTCGTTAGAGCTGTCGCCAACAGTTCTTGTCGTTGGCCGCCAGGAGTCTCTCCTGCCGGAAGGCGTCCGTCTCTTTATAAACAGGGCATGCTGCTTGGAAACCCTCTATGTGGAAAACGGACCTCCCGATCGGGGGAACCAAGTTAGGGCTACTGAAAACCAGAATTGTATATTTAGCTCCCTAGAACGACTGCTTACACATTGACTCACTCGTATGGTTTTGATGTTTTTGCTGTTGGCTACGTAAATTGGATTAGGTTATTGGGTCCAGATTCCCTTTCTTGTACAACACCGCATTTTAAAGAAGGTACATTCTTCATTTCTTCCCAACGCCATTTTTGTCGATTTCCACATTAAGTGTGGCCTCAAAGATCTATTTACTTACCATTAGTCAATCCCTTTCTAAAAATCCGTTTTAAAATGTGGCGTCTGCGACATTTTCTATTGAATATTGGGAACTAATTTAATAGCATCCTGTAATTATATGATCCTTTGTGCGCATACAATAACCATGACTTGTGCATGTACTAATTTTTAATCGTTTGCTAATAATTACCATGATATCAAAACTGTAAAAGACTAATGCGGTAAAAAATAAAATTATTTATACCAATAGATCGCCGAAGAAAAATTATAAGATACTAGCCTAAAAAATTATGAAGTGTGATGCTAAAATGCGAAAATCTTTCCGGTTTGCGACGACACAATTTTTGCGTTCATGCTGTCTCGTGTACTATCTCAGTTGGCCTTGTATTACTACGCCGGGTCTCGCGAAACGGTACGATGGTAACGTGCGCGGATAACGATCTGCACGTGGCTGTTGTAAGGCAGGTGGAATGTAACTTTAATACACGAGAGATGACAGATGAGTTCATTCAATTAAAATTATATAAGCCAACGAACAGAGAAATAAAAATAATCACAATTGATGTTTCGACATCCTTAATCAGGAGATGCCATCTTCACAGCAAATTAACTTCCACAAATTTCAGTATTACCTTTCTTATTGAGTAATAGGCAATTACTCGGTCGAGCGACAGAGATGCTGTAAACAGTTATGGTCAAAATCCTTTTCAAAAGTATCTTCTACATGATAGGGCAATTAAGTCTCGTAGCAAAAACACGACAACCCCCAAAGGGTCAAAGGGTTTTAGCGAGCGTTAACCGCACCTGGTCATCTGCCCGACGAAGCCCTAAGGCTCTATGTCAACCTCAAAGCAAACGACGACAACAGCCACCCTTACAACTAAAACAGGCGAGGGTGTCAATTCTTCGGCCAGCAGACGAAAGTGGTACGTTGTTGCCTAGAAAAGTTGAAATTGGCACATTAGTCGGCTGAAAATACGGCTTGACCCTCAAAAAGTGCTACAAAAAGGTTTCTCAACGGTTTTTTGTAATATCAGGTGTGCTGAATAACATATTGAAAGTTTACCAAAGTTGACGACTAGAAAGGCCCAATTTTCAAGATGGCGTCCAAGATGGCTGCCAAATACAAACTCGTGTACTGCAATTGCTTTAAAAGGTTTCTCAACGGTCTTTTGTAATATCAGGTGTGCTGAATAACATATTGAAAGTTTACCAAAGTTTGACCACTAGAAAGGCCCAATTTTTAAGATGGCGTCCAAGATGGCCACCAAATACAAACTCGTGTAGTGAAATTCCTACAAAAGGTTTCTCAATTTTTTTTGTAATATCAGGTGTGCAGAATAACATAGTAAAAGTTTACCAAGTTTGACTACCGTAAAGACCAAATTTCAAGATAGCGTCCAAGATGGCTACCAAATACCTCACTCCTATAATTAAATTGCTACAAAACGTTTCTCAACAGTTTTTGGTAGCATCACGTGTGCTGAATAACATAGTAAAAAATTACCAAAGTTTGACCATTGGAAAGGCCCAATTCAATATATGCCCAAAATAGCCGTCAAACCAAAACTCCTACAGTTTTTATCGTAGAAAAGTAAAGTCCTTGTCTACTCCTATGTTCTTATGGTCTGTTTTCATTTATCACATCTAAATTTTTTTTAAATATTTTATTTATCCTTATTTTACAAAAATTAACAAAATTATCAATGTTAGCATATTTACAATAGTCACTGTCACATTCTTTTTCCCAAACGGATTCATTGAATTGATTTTTACAATAGTCTGTTTGGCATGGTCCACATGTTTGGCACAAGCAGACGCGCATGGTAGTCCACACCTTGAGCAACTGCATTGTCGACAGGCAGTTGGGCAATTGCAATGTAGCACGTACAGAAGACTCTCTGGTGCAACGGGTTTATTACCCATAACTAGTATCTACTGATTGTCTAGGAGCTTTAACCCCCCATGATCGCGTTCCTGTTATTATGCTCTTTTCGATCCAAACCATGTTCTGGTAATATACTGCGAAGCTGTGGTATTTTGTCGAGAACTCGAAGGAGGAAGGCCGTCTGGAGTAAGGAATGATATCGAAGAAACAGTTTTTTTTTTATTGACGAGTGATAGTGCAAACAGGAAAAGGAATCGGTACTTCTGCACCCAAACAAGACTGCCATTATTTTGCTCCCTAGCTCCTCTATAACATTTTTTGTTTGATTTTGGAGCAGAAACAGACTCGCACAGTTTTGAATCGTTTGTTCACAGCTAAATTTTTTAATTTAACTAATTGCCTACACTAAATAAGCGCGAAGTTAGTATCACTTTTGTGTAAGAATGAATGAACAACAGTAGTGAACACGTATTACTGCCCAGTACTCGTTTCGTTTCACTGATGCCATATGCCTTATGGAGTTTGCACTTGTCTGAACGAAAATACAGTCCTCATTGTTTAGTCATGAATAATATAGCAGGATAAGTAAATCCGTATCCTCTCCTATTAACGTCGTTGGATGGTGTTTTGCTGATTGGACAGATGTCTTGACGATGTTCACGTCTGCATCTCCCGATGCATCGATAACTCTGCGGCCCCTTTTCCGCAGTTCTTCTGTCACGAGTTTAATAAGTACCTGTTTGTTGCGAGGCGTGGATATAAAATCCTCTCTTCTTCCGATAAATTCTGTTGCTGCATTGTACATACCTCTTTGCACTACCAACTCTTCAATAAAAAGACTGTTTCTGTGGTGTTATTCGTCACTCCTCCTACTGAGTACTCAACAAAATACCACAGCTTCAGAGTATATCACCAAATCGTGGTTTGGATCGGAAAGAACATCGATATGAATGCGGTCGGTTGGCGTGGAATTATAGGTTATTACCCGTTTTCCGAGTAAAACTGAGATTAACGATATCGAGAGGCCCTTGTTGAGCTCAGTACGAGGAAAGCGGGTAATAACCTATTTATCACCCAGCGCGTAACAATTGAAAAGCGCATTCACTCTCATGTTTTATTGCAACATCGTTGTTGTTCGCTGAACGGGAAAATCGGCCTTAAGATTCGTTTTGTGTGCAAACATTGTTGCACGCACAGTCGCATTGTCAAGATTTCTGAGCAGAAGAACGTCAGCACGATTCGTTCTTTGTTGTGCGCGTCCTGGCCTTTTGTCGATCTCAGTACTCCAGGCCCGGGATGAAGGTATCAAGCTTATTGCATTGTTACAAGCGTTGTTGTACAGTACTGAGATCGTCTAAACTCTTAGACAATAAGTATGTATGTACAGTCGCTTACATTCCTAACGTTCCTCTTTCCTGCTACAACAATGGATGTAAATAATGTGTTTCAGAGGGAGGTTCCTTCTCTTTCGAACAGCTAAGGTTCAAGAATGGTCCGACGATCACAAATGACGTCAACATTGCTAAAAGAAGCGATAAATTTGGCCTAATATTTTGATTTAATAATTAGGGCTGGAGTGGAATATTTTTTTTTTCGATTCGTGAGAAGTAGAAAAATAATAACAAGACGAAAAGCCAAATGGGCTCAATTGGTGATGAGTAAACACATGGATCCCATGACGTTGCCCTTTGGACTTAAGCAGAAGCGTAGTTGATTTCTCCATCTTGGTTCAATTCACTCTCAAGCAGTATAATATTTAAGTCCAAAAGCCGTCAAAAAAAAAAATAAGTTTGCAATCAATGTTCATTTTAAACGCAATAATATCCGAAATCCCAACTTAAAAATTCAAAATTTACGCCCGAATTGTAGAGAATACTTAGAAACCATATTTAAAATATTTAAGAATATAAAAAAAAACTAACAGTAAATTCATCCGGATTAGACTACATTCAAATTAATATATTGCAGCACATCAGGATTTAGGCGCCAATCAAATTAATGTATTGAAGCAAAGAGAAGAAAACCACACAGTTTCTAAAATCTGTTAAAAAGGTGGGGAAGAAGAGTATAAGAAAAAAAGAAAAACTTAGTATGACAAAACACGATAGAAAACAGAAAGGGAAGGAAGAAAAAAATGAATGGAGCAAAAAAAAAGGATAACGAGTAGGGGTGGAAATATAGGTGAGCCAGGGAGAGGGGGGAGAGTCTCTTCTTTCCTCCCCCCCCCCTCCGTCCCTTATTAAGGAAATAGCCCCCTTTTGTTTAGATATTTTGTGGCTTTCTTTTACTAGCGGCAGTGTTATTAATTTAAATGTAAATCTGGATGAATGTATTGTTAATTTTTTTTTTTATTTTAAAATATCGTAAATACTTTTCCTAAGTATTCGCGTAGACAGTTTCTATACATATATGTCACTGTGAAATTGATTAGGTAGCCTGATGACTCACATGCGTGGTAAAATAAATAAATACGGATACAAACCTATTTACGTTATCTTTTGGACTTAAATGTCAGACTGCTTGAGCGGGAATTGACCCCACTACCTTTGAAACCAAATGCCGAGGTCCTACCGACGAGCCATACTGAGTGTATGGCTTAGTGGTAGGACCTCAGCATTTGGTTTCAAAAGTAATGGGTTCAATTCCCGATCACGCAGTCTGACATTTAAGTCCAAAATGTAACGTAAATAGGTTTGTATCCGTATTTATTTTAACCCTTCTCGAGCCCATTTGGCTTTACATCCAGTTTTTTAATCACTAGAGTGGTGACGGCCCGTCGCTCAGTGTGTTTTTGATGGTTTTGTCGATTTAAAAAAAAAACGTTTTTAAAGCAACACCTCGCCTGCCTTATAACTTTCCGTCTGCCTTATAACAGCCACGCGCTGGTCGCCTTCCGCGTATATACCTCGCCAAGGTCAACTGAGATAGTAGCTGCGTTTCTCGCAGCGAAGAACGCAGCTACTGTCTTATTTGGCATTGTGCCTCAATTGGCCCCCCCCCCCCCTAATAGACGAACCAGCATGAACACATTAATTGTGTCGTCACAAACCGGAATGATTCTCGTATTTTAACATCACAATTTATAATTTTCTAGGTTAGTGTCTTCCAATTTTGCTTCGGCGATTTATTGGAATAATTAGTTTTAATTTTTACCTCATTAGTCTTTTAGATTTTTGATCTCATGGTAATTATTAGCAAATTAGTACATGCACACACAGAGATGAAACGTCATGGTTACTGTAAGCGCGCAAAGGATCATATAAGTGCGAGACTCACTTAAATAAAGATACCTATATTCAATAGAAAATTTCCTAGACGCCACATTTTAAAACGTATTTTAGCTAGGGATTGACTAAATGTAAGTAAATAAGACTTTGGGGCCGTACTTGATGCAAAGAATCGATAAAAATGGCGCTGGGAGGAATGTCCTTTTAACTGTTTACATTTGTTATTAAATTTTTTGTGGTCAGGCTAAACCTTGCCGTATTTACTTTAATGGAAATGCTGAGCTGTTAACCGAACTAAACGCCATCATCTGTTTATTTTTATTTTTTTTTTGCAGTCAATCGATACTTTTTTTTTTACATAAAGTTTGCTCTAATGGAATCAAATATTATTCCTGGCTGTTGAGTAAAATACATTGATCATATATCCACGTTTAAAGAAAGGTACTGCTGCGTTTCTTAGACCTAGACATGACGTTGCTTCATATCTGACCCATACTTGTATAGTTGTTCATTTTAAACAATGACATGTTATGCCATTAGGATGTGAATTGTACACATCCAAGTGGGAATCGCAAACTGATGTTAAGCCTACTGATCGCAGATCGAAATGTTGGTTTAAGCGAACCACAAAGGGCTAGGATAGTTGGAGTGTTGGAGGCTGGGACTTCCGGTTAGTGATGCGGCAGATATAATGCGTTGCTCCAAACCCACCATAAGACAACGAAATGAACGACATCTAGACTTAGGCACCCAACATCGCGTAACTACGGCAGATGAGGATTTGACCATTGTCGGCATGGCAGCTTGAGATCCAAAGTTTACTGCTGGTAACGTTAAACAAGACCTACAACTCAATGTAAGCAAAATGACAATTTACAGAAGAATCCGTGATGCTGGTCTACGTCACAGAGTTGCACTACAAAAAAAAAATAAGAATTTCATAAAGAAATACATACCAGCTTATGCAAAAAATCGCAACATTATTATTTTCATAGACGAAAGACAAAGCTCTCTATTGGGTGGTTCCGATAGGCGGGTTGTTATTGTCAGTTTCGTGTGGTTTTGTGTGGTTTTGTTGTTATTGTCAGTTAGGTTAGGTTAGGTAAGTTTGGGATTTTTCATTTAATATTGAGCTAGTTAACTGGTTGGGGTTTGGCATTTCATACTGGGGCAGTTAATTGGTTAGGTAATGTTAATGATGATTTAACGAATTTCCGCAATTTGGGATCAATTTGTAGTGTCTTCCGTGAAAATTAAAGGTAGGTTTTTTTCTCTTTTTTCGAATTTTGGGCCATGTGCGTAAAGGGAACATGGGACGAAAAAGGGCTCTCGTCGGATTTTTTTTTTTTTAATGGACTAAGAATTACCTGCTGAGTAATGTTTTCCTCTTCCGTTTTTGGGGCAAACGCACCGTTTGGCCGTGGTGAAGGTCCAAAGTTAGCACCATAAAGCATGAAACTGGGCGAAAGTCCGGCAAGTAAAACTCCAAGCTCCAGCCAGTTCATTACCTCAAGTGAAATGCCGAAGCCGTTTCCTAACCTAACCAACAACAACAACAAATCCACTCGAAACTGAAAATAACAACCAACCTATGTGAACTGTTTACGGGGGAAAAAATATCAGCTGGGAACATGGCAAGAAAACGGCCTTTCGTCCACAGCAATCTTTCAGCAATTTTTGACGGCCAAACGAAGCATTTGCTCCAAAAATTGTATGCCAAAATGTTGTTCAGGTGATCATTTGACGTCATTCTAGCCCAACGAGAGATCAATCGGTGAGGAGCCCTTATTCTTCCCATAAGCCGCGTAAAGTAAACTTGTTCTCTCTATTGTTTATTTTACTATCGACAGTGATCGTGGAATGAATTTACAATTCTGCCTTTTTTTGTGTAGCGCTGCCCCTGCCTTCTAAATCCATGAGCTATGCACCTAGTATGCACTATCCCGTTGCCTCACACATTTGTCGAATTGATTATACTACAACAAACTGTTACACTAAATAATCGATTATACAATAATTACCTGATTAACAGGAGCCACTTAACTAGTGACGAATTGCCATTACGTATAGAATCCTGGATGCCTTCCGGCGAACCGTAAGTAGCCGCCATTTTTTTTCAGTAGTTTTCCAATAGCCCAACAACAGACAGAATTCCGTTTTCCGTGCTTGTTGTCAAAACCTGAAATAAGCTGGGCCATTTCCGGTTCAACTTTTTTTTCAGACAGAAACATAATTGGCGAAAAGTTTTAGTCAAGGACCTACAACTCTTCATATGCAAACGATTTAGCCACTAACTGTTCAATAACAACGCTTACATTTTGCTGGCACGTCTTCTAATCAAAATCATGAAAAATCGACTAATATTTCAGTCACTTCCGGCCATACGGTAAAGGTGATAGTCATGACCCGTTCAAATAAACGACTGGAGTGGGACGTAACGTCATTTAACAATAGCTCATGACGCAAGCCCCTTTTTCTCCCCGACTGCATTTCAATAACTGTTTATGCATTACATGCATAAGCAGTTAAAAATGATACCAGTGCACATGAGAGAATAGATAGATAGATTTTGTCGCTAATCAATGGCAACGAGAAATGGTAAGGGCCCCAGAGAGGTGCCACTAACAACCAAACTCAAAAAATTTACAATTGGACGAAAATGCATAGGATAAAATAGACTACAAAGAAAAGTGATATGACTTAAAACAAGAAGGACATAAAGAGTCAGTCAAAGACAATGCTCTGGTCGTGATAAAAAACTGCGAAGGTCCACGTTTCTTAAAGTTTAGCCCTGAAAGTAGCGGCAGAGGTGGCAGAGATGATGTCGGACCGAACCGAGAAGAAATATTGACGGCAATTAAGGCTAAAAGTGGGTCTGAGTAGTTTAAGATGATGGCCACGTGTATGGGTGACGTGCGACGGATCAAAGAAGCGCAAGCGAACATCGGTGTGATGATTCACAATCTGATAAGTCAGAATCAGGTCAGCCTTGAGTCCACGAAGTACCAGGGAATTCATTCCCAGGAGCTTCAGACGCCGGCCATAGGTTAAATGGCGAAGTCCAGGCTAAGCCTTCGTGTACCACCTCTGCACCGACTCAACAACGTCATGGAGTAGCCATGGAGACCATACTTGGCTTGTAAACTCGAGGAAGGGCCGGACATAAACATAGTATGCCCAAATAAAGATGCTACACTTACCTGAAGCGAAGCAACGACGGACAATGGACAATTGTCTATTGGCCACAGCGACAATCTTATGACAACAGATGGAAGGTTTCAAGTCTGCCCTGAACCAAACACCAGAGTCACGTGTGAACTCAACAAAGTCTAGTTTAGAAGAATTTAGGGTGTAAACAGAGTTCAAGAATTTCTTGCCACAAGCAAAGTGTAAACATTTTTTTGCAGAGATGGGAAGTTGCCAATATTCGGCCCAAGAGGAGACTTCGTCAATGTATGCTTGAAGGATTTGCTGGTCATAATTTGAGAGAATTTGCGAGTGTACCTTCAAGTCATCAGCGAATTTATCTTGATCAATAATATCCCGACGAACGTCCAGATCGTTAAGAAAAATCACAAACAAAATCAATCCAAAGACGGAGCCTTGATGGACGCTAACTAGTCGGCGAAGACAACTCACCCGCCACAGTGACTTGCTGCGAACGATCAGAGATAAACGCATCGATACAGCTTATAATAAAATTAGGAAAACCAAGAACTTTTAATTTCAAAAGTATTTGGAGTGCACCACGGATTCAAAGGCTTTACGAAACTCAAAATAAATCACGTCGGTAGAAATGCCGAAATCGAGTGCCTGAGTCTAACAATTCAGTATGGTTAAAAGTTGTTGCGTGACTGGTCTTCTTGGAAGGAAACCTAACTGAAAGACTACGTTTTGCCAGGGATCAAGTGAACTGGTGTACAGAATGGGACGAAACAGCTTTTACCGATTAATCTTGCCTTCAGTCCACCCCAGATTGCAAAATTCATGCGTGGAATCCATGTTACATTCAAGAAACCTCCAGGAGTGGACGCTTCTCAGCGGCTATAAATGAATTCTAGGACCATAAACATATAGGCGTAGACACCGACTTTACTTTTCTACGACGAAAACTGTAGGACTTAGGTGTTTGGCAGCCATCTTGGACGCCATCTGGAAAATTAGGCCTTTCCGGCAGTCAAACTTTGGCAAACTTTTAGTATGTTATTCAGCACACCTGATACTACCCAAAAATGTTGAGAAACCTTTTGTAGCAATTTAACTATAGGGGTTAGGCATTTGTCCGCCATCTTGGACACCATCTTGAAAATCGGGCCTTTTCGGTTGTCAAACTTTGGTAAACTTTCAGTATGTCATTCTGCGCAACTGATACTACAAAACACCGTTGAGAAACTTTTTGCAGCAATTAGTTGATGGTAAGGTGGCTTTTTTCATATCTGCAGTCTCCTACATTGTTGCCTCGACTAACAATTTGCTGTGTTCGGTCATCTCAACGGCAAGTCTTACATGACTTCATGCACGATGGACAGTGTTTTTTTTTTCGTACGGTACGGATCGCTCAAGCTGAAGCGCTAACTTTGTATTGGGGAATGTCTGTTTGTGGGAGAGTGCATCTGTTAGCCCTGCTCTTTAGAAAATAAAGAGATTGGCAGGGGGGAGAGGGGGAGAATGAGTCTCTTATACCTAGTTTCTCTAATCTAAATGCTTTAATGGCACTCTCATTCATGAAGTCTAGCTGTAATGTCGGACCGGAGGGTTTTCTTCCCCTTCTTCTTCTTGCAACCGTGAGATCAGCTTGGAAATATGATTTTTGACCTATGATTTTTGAGCATTCCACTGAAACAGGCAAATCGCCATAATTATGCTTGGCAATCAGCAGATATTAACCTATTCTTAAGAAAAGTAATGCATCGAACCAATTAAACTGCTGACCAATTGTACCGAGCTGCATACCATGCAACGTCATGAAATGTATTATCAGAACAACACATACATTCTTTTATCTAAGACAACAAAATTTTTCATGCGACTCATACGGGTTCATTCCAAGAAGGTCTACTAGTCTACAGCTGTTATCCACGCTGCATGACTGGACCAGTTCTCTCGACTGAGGATTACGAACTGACGTCATTTTCATTGATTCGCAAAGACATTCGAGCCGGTGGTCCACAGTAAGCTTTTAGCGAAATTAAACTTTTACGGTTACCGAGGAAAATTACTTTACTGATCAACGGACTTGTCTGACAAAATACAATGCGTTCTTGTTAGTGGCATGTAAATCTGATGTAAATTGGGTGTAAGTGGTGTACCGCAGGGTAGTGTATTGCGACCACTCCTTTTTATTATTTTTCTAAACGATTTACATTCCGGTTCGGAAAATATCAGGTGCTGAAGAAATGCACAGTCAAGTTATTGATAACGACTCATATTTCGGCCCACTTACCGAAACCACACCATTAACTTGATCAGCTGTATAGCGACTGCCAATTACTCTTAATAAATGTAGTATCCTACATATAGGAAAACTTCATTTTAAATGAGATAATCAAATCTCTCCAGTTCTTGTATTGGCACACAGAAAAATAGGTTTAAATCTTGGCGGTTTATTCACATCCAATTTGAAAGTGAGGACCCATTCTAACCATATCGTAAAGGTAACAAATCGGCGCTCTGCGTGGATTAAAACGTATTTACTACTGATGATGTCGATGCCTTTAAGGTGTATGTGAGACTTATTGTTGAGTATGCAAGTGCCACCCCCCCCCCCCCCCCCATTCTAAGAGTGATATAAAACTAATTGACTCTATGGTGACGTTTTTCCAAGTCACTTTGTGGTTTCAAATATTATTCATATGCAAAGAAGCTTGGAAGCATGTAATTAATGATAAAACTACACTATAAACTCTCACTAGGCTATGTGAGACTCGTTGTGAAATATGCATGCCAAGTATGGTTTCCCTACTTAATCAAAGGTATAAATACTATGGAATCTGTACAACGTACCTTTACTAAATTCTTGCCAGGCATGCGAGGTTTAAGATATCAGCAGCGCCTGGCCCATTTAGGGCTCGAATCACTCGATTTGAGGAGGCTTCGTGCTGATCTCTCACTGACTTTCTCAATTCTTAGAGGCATTACTGATACCGACCCTCATGTGTTCTTCACAGTTCGTGGAAATAGTTTTACCAGAAGACACCCTCTTAAGCTTGAGGTTAGAGCTGTTCGAAGGGACTGTACAATTTTTTTTTTACTGAAACCGAGTTTAAGACCTTGGAATAGTCTTCCTTCGGAGCTGGTTTGGTCGGCGAGTCTCGCCCAACTTAAAAGGGACCTAAAAAAGTACAACCTTTCAGATTTCATGAAGTGTTTTTAGATTATTTTTAGATTTTATGTTTTAAAGAATTATGTTTTATTTTTTTTTTTATTTTTTTTTTTTGCTGTTTTTAAATTAAATTAAATTATGTGTTTTATGTGTTATCATACACGGCGAGGTATATCTATGATTGAAGTCCTCTCTCCAGCAAAATTAAAACTATTAATTTCTCAGTTTCTATTCAATATATTTCGACCAAACTTGGCCAGATAGTAGATAGAAACTTTTCCCAACTTTACACCAACTTTTATGCAATTCCTTGCAAGAGTAAAAGTAGGGAGCCACACGTAAATTTGAAAACTGTTCACTTGTTCTTCTTCTTCTTCTTCTTCTTGTGTGACACGGTTTCAGAAAAAACTACTGCACCTACCTAAAATCTGAAACATGATCTTAGCCAGAAATTTCCCTGGGCTTCATTCTCAGAGGGACCAATTTTTTTTGATTGGTCCATCCATTCCGGAGTTACGGGTCCCTGAACGATCATTTTGATTGTTTTACATTGTTTTAACCGTTGTAATTTCGGAACAATGCCACTCAGCAAACTCCAGATCCATTCTTCGTGCACGTGTTATATCTTTGCTAAAAAGTTCATTGTTGTTGTTGTTGTTGTTGTTGTCTAGTACCTTTGCATTTAGAGAATTTGTGTAGTTTGTGTAGTTTGTAGGTTAATTATATTGTATTTAGTATTTGTGCTTAGCAGGGCGTACGGCTTAGGGCCACGGCTCTAATAAATATATATGTGAAAAAATCCGTGTTTCAGCTAAACGCATATATAGATTTAAACCAAACTAAGCTGCGTGGCAGCTCGAAACGATAGGATGGTGTATTTATTTCGTAAATGAAGGCTTTCAGAGCTGAGTTGAATTGTTTCAAAGTGGCCAGCAACAATGCATGCACAAACAATACATGTATAAACCTTTGTATAGCACGACGCCGTAGCCGTACGGAAGCTACACGGATTACTAACAAAAACGTCAAGTGTGCCGTAAAGAAGGGGGTTATATGATTGAAGTTTCACTTTACTTGTTAAAATGTACACGGATAAAATTTGGATGATTTTTAATTGAAATAATCAAATGTACAATTGAGAAATTGCATCCGTTTAAGTGATGTTGTGCTTTACCTATCATATATTTCAAACGTAAAGCAAAACAGCACTTAAACAGATGCAATTTTATCAATTGTACATTTGATTATTTCAATTAAAAATTAACCAAATTTTATCCGTGTACATTTTAACAAGTAAAGTGAAACTTCAATCTATTATAACCCCCTTTTTACGGCACACTTGACGTTTTTGTTAGTAAATTCTATGTGTATCTTTATAGACGTTCTTTTTACTCTTTAAATTGGGACCGATATTAGTGATGGCATGCAGCTAGCCCTAAACATCCCTATTACTTTGGTATCCCTATTACTTTGTGTAATAAATATCCTTTTACTTTACTCTTAGATTAATTTAAAGATAATGGAATTAATGAAATTAGATTCGCTTGAATTACGCCGTCTAAATGCTGATTTGTAGCTGAATTTTCATTATTTCTTGGTTTGGTTGATGGACTTCTTCAGATTTTTTGAGCCCTGTGCTTTAACTCGGGGGGGGGGGGGACCCTCATAAAGCTCGCGTTGCGCGTTGGGACTTAGTTTTTTGTCGTTCAGTAGCCGTCCTTTTAAAGGGACGCCAGGGAGTTAAAGAGAATAAAGCCTACTAAGATTGCTCCTGAATATTCACAAACATACTTACAAAGAGGGAAAGCAACATTGCTTCACACTAGAAATAATGCAAGTGCTTTTTTTTTTGGGTGAAACATATTTGGCCACGACCTTGCTTAAGCAGAAGTGTGTGGATGATGGCTATCCCGAACGAGGAACACCTTCCTCTCTTTCCGCATCAAAGAAATAATAGAGGAACCTAGGTGAATCCAAAACTCAAAACCAGGTATTCAATTTAGTAAAGGGGTACAAAATAATGAGGGTTATTGGAACCTAAACGTACCGCATGGACTGTGACGTCGTATTAGGGTTTCTGGATTAATGACCCTAAATATTAATGACGAGCTCCTGGTCTACAACAAGCCCAAACAAAAAGTGATGGCAATGCTCTAAGCTTAGATTGAGCCAGCCTTGAAGACGATATAAATGGCAAAATCAAAAGTAGGCGCTCGCGAGTTGATGCTGTCAGCTTAAACTTTGAAACTGTGAATACTTTAATTAGTAACCGAAGGTTTGACCTAGGTCTCCATTACTGTAGTTTAGTGATCGGAGACCTACGTAACGTAGAAAAGGTGGCAAAGGTTTCAAATGAAACAGTACGTTGGTCAATTCTTGTAAAACAGCGTAAAATTCCTATAGGATAACGTAAAGCTGAGAACGATGACGAAAAACGTGGTTAAAACTTGAAAGCCGCCATTAAAGTAAGAACAACTCGTAATGAATCATGGTTACAGGGGCATAATAACTACCGGTAATCCATTTTTAAAATGACTGCTTCAGGAGCCGAGTTAAATTGTTGAAATATGCAGTTGGTGACCAACAAAATACACCGTGCTGAGTGTTAATAAAAAAAAAAAGTATTGATTATTGTGTTAAAATGACTTGTGTAACTAGTATTTTGAAGCCCAATAATGTACATAATGGCTAGACGAGGACGTCACCAAAAAGGAAGAAAGACAACTGCTGTAAAAGAATAATAAAACACATTTATCAAGCGATGCATAAACGCAATAAACAAATAAAATTAGTCATGTCAAATAGACACTTGTTAAATAAAAAAAATAAATAAAAAAAATCGAATGCCATGAAGTGCCGTCCTAGGCCCCATGGTTGAGAAGCATGAAGTCCTTAACTAATGTGTAGTTTAGGTATGGTTACATTACCCCAAACTGTTTTAAAAAACTTTTGGCTATCAAGAAAATAAAATTCAGTTTTAAGGCCGTGAAAAGAAATAAGTTTGTTTCTCGGGTATTTTCATTCAAAAAGTAACCAGGCCACCAGGCTTTTTATTTTATTTTTTATTTTATTGGAAGTAACTCAAGTCTCACTTTCAACTGCTCAAAACACTTGTATTTTAATTTTACGGAAAAGCTTGCAAAACACTTAATTTTACGGAGCTGAAAGTGGTTAATTTAGGCTAAATAATACTTATTTTCAGCTAACTGAATTGTTTTTCCTTGTAACGGTAATAAATTTAGCTTGAACTAGCAAATAAAAAGCATCGACAAGGGGCAAATTTGACCACCAGGCAGTGCCTGAGAAACAACTAATTTTTTTTTCGTAGCCTAACAGTCTCTTTTTAAAACTTTGTTTCGTGTTTTATTTGCAGTTGCACTTGTAATTTTAATTACGATTGTTTCTGTTGGGAAGGCATTTTTTTTTTATTGTGGGGAAGATAATTATTTTGTTTGTTGAAGTGCGGGGGGGGGTCTCTTCATTTTAATTCTGATGCGGGGGTATAAGAAAATTCCTGGGTACGGCTCTTGTGGGTATGGACTTAATTTGGACACATCTATACAGTTCACTCTACAGATTAACATCACTTGTCCAAAAAAGTTGGTTTTTATAGCTCATTTTACAGACACACTTCCGCTAATATGCCTTTTTTCTAATAGGATTTTCAGTTGGTCGTGCATTCTCGAGTTACAGCGCTCTGAACGATCGATTTTAGTCTTCTGTACAGCCGTACCGGCTGAGAAGACTATTGCAACGACTTTGTCCGTCCGTCGCCTTTTTCAACTTCGCAAAGGTACCAGATATTGACGACAACTGGTGACAAAGTTAGATTCAGTGTCAAAAGTTAGTTAAATAACATGGCAAATTAAAGCATCCTTACTTCCTCGTAGCTAATAGACTTCTTCGACGTAACTAAATTAAATAATAACATTTGATCGTCGAATTGAAATCCTAAGGATAACACTGCAGCCGTAAAAACAAAAGTATTTTAGTTTCGTTTAAAATAGTCTCGTCGCATTGTTGCATGAATGAATGGGCTTTCCATTGAACCAGATTCTCCATTAGGGCTATCTGTTACTTACGAAATAAAACTACAGTTAAAAAAATTAGGCCTAAAAAATGAAAATTAGGCCTAAAATCACGTTACTACGACAACGTCATGTTGCTACGAGTATAGCTCCTGGCTTCATCAACAGCGTCTCTCCCGTAACTTCCCTACTACCACTGATCTATATAGGCTACGTTGCGGGTTACGTTTAACACTATAACCGAAGGGGCACCGTGTTGCAAAAATGAACAGGAGTACTATACAACTGTACTATACTATATCCGTTAGCTGCTACTTACGAAATTAAAGCTCCAGGTAAGAATTAGGCCTAAAAGTTGACAAATACGCCTAAAATCTAAAATAAGCTTAAGAGCTAACACATTTTTTAACCGGCAGTTCTGATGGTTACTGCTTTTAGATTATATAATAGAGAGCTGATGCAATGCGTGATAGAGGTGTGCGCTCACCAGTGGCAGTGGCAGAACTGTACAGAAGACCGGATGCGACTAGGTAGTCGCTCTAGCCGCTTGTTATTGTTGTATATTGTTTTAAACATTGTTATTAGGCAACAATGGATATTTGAAAAAAACCAGAGACAATTTGTAGGCTGAACATTAAAAAGTAGCTTACAATTTTGGTGAGCTAACAAGAGGAAGTATTTCGAATAAAGGCCAAATGCACTTCTTGTTGTGTACGCTATTAGAAAACAAAAATGACCTCGTTCGACAAACCAACTCCCAACAGGAGGACTTGCACTTAATGAGAGAGCGAAATTTAGTATTGCAAGGATTACAGAAAATGACAACGAACTCGTTTGATGTTTAAGGTAAGGTTTAACTGATCCGAAGTCAAAACCGCAAAGTACACATACAAACGTTCATCTAAGCTTTCAGATACTGCATTATTGCTGTATTGTTTAGCCCACATGAAACCCTACTGCTGTATTCAATCATCATACACCTAAATAAAATTAAACCAGACCCAACTTTCGAAAAATTTTACGCCTAACCAACGAAAGAATAATCTAATATACTATATACACTTGACTACTTTCATGGCTAAATTTTTCTGGATTCGTTAGCCAAGTCGTCTCTTTTCCGTTCATCACCCTATTGATGATACGTACACCATTTTTCAAGATTTTCAAGCACTTTTCCAGACTGAATTTCATTATTATTTTCCAGGATATTTCTAAGTTTTCAAGGACTCATACGAACATTATCTTCAGGACTGTCCTAAGCACACTAAGACGATCAGTTTTTGACCATTTTTCAGCAATGCCAATTAGCCAATACAATGCGGTATCTGAAAACTTACAGGAAAGTTTATTTGTGTTCCTTTGCTGTTTTGACTTCGGATCACTTAAACCTTACCTTTTAAACACCACACAAGTTCTATTTTTCTTTTCTGATATTGAAGTTAGGGACGTTACGGTATTTTCAATGTGAAGTTAGGGCCCTCAATTTAACGCAACCAGCTTATTTAATGTTAATAAATACAAAGTGCCGCCATTAAATGCAGTCAGCGCGGATAATTATTAGACATTAACTTAGTTATCAACAAAAATGTAACGTTGGATAATGCGATTTAACTCAAAATTAAACAGCTTTAAATTTGAGTTAATTTTGGCACAACAGCTAGCGAAGCCAAATGAGTGTGGCGTTATTCCGAGTCGATTAGGTTTCCATGGTTGCCAGGTACCACGTACTACTATTTTGCCCATAGCAACGTAACACGTGTGCAATTTGGAATATTATTGCTACCTAGAACTTGTTGTAGGGAAGGTTTGGGAGGAAATGTCATATCGAATTTGGGAACTTATTGCATGGAACAAAAAACTGGGTTTGGAAAATTACCGGCTTCATGCTGTAACTGATGAGAAGAACTTTCATACAACATCAAACGGGAGAGTCTAGGAAAAACAATAAAATTAAAATTTAACTAAGAACCATTGGAAACAATCTAAGGACTAGAAAAATACAAATTAGATGTTACAAATCAATTGGGGAGTTAGAAAAAAATCACCAGGGATGTTGTTGATCAATGGACGTAAACATTTATATGCTGTAAACATTTCTGCAAGAAACCGATTGATCCTTCTTTTATTTTAAAGACCAGTTGAGACATTTTTTCAGCAACAATAAAAGGCCTGACCCAGTGAGGTTGTAACTTCCGAGCGAAATAACTCGCTTTGTCGGATAGGACATGACTAATGACACAAATTTAGAACTGACTTCAAATTTCAATGGTTTTTTTTTAAACATTCACTTAATTTGTCGTAAGTATATTTTCTGTCAGACTGTAATACTACAAATCGTGCAATTGCCTTGTCTTCCCAAAAGCGGTTGGTTGATCAAGAACCTGAGAATTTGGGATTCAATTCCTATATCAATCTCTCACCCAATATTTAAATAAGCCGGGGTATAGCGAGTCCTGGTATCAACTGCAAAGTTCAAATTCGTAACAAGCATATTAGGAATTCGTCCCAATATCATGGGTGATCACCACAAAATTGCACTATCATACGTCCCAGCGTCTTGTATTGCAATTCAGCTGGGGAGTTACTTGATGGTTGTTACTAAGTTGTTACACATTGTTTAATGCAAAAACAACGGTATAATTCATGGTTACCAAGGATACAAAGCTCGAAGCATTGTCAGAGACTATAACACGGGAAAACCCGAAATTGGGAAAAATCAGTTTATTAAGAAAGTTAGAAGTGTTTTGGCATCAAATTTATTGCAAGGAAAGGCGAAAAAGAACCCAGAAAAAAGACGGAAACTATTCAAAATAGGACCTAAGGTGGAATAAAATCCCAAAGTCTTGAAACTTTGTATGGCTGTTGGGGGGGGGGGGGGGGGTAGCAATGACTATACCAAAAGGTGCTATAGCATTTTTGATTGCAGTAGTCACAAGATTGCCATTCTACGTAGGCTCTCAAGCCCAAAGTGCAGCTAGCTAGTAACTCATTACCCATCCACAGTTGCAGTTGGCAGAAAACACAAAATGAGGGTTGCATAGCTGCCCCTTCTGTGGAAGGGAGGGATATTATGTAGAAAATTGGTTAAAACTGGAGGGAGGGGGATAATAGCTCCGATTTCATATTGGCGGCAGACTTTGTGAGGGCATGGTGCCAATGCAAGTTGAGGGACGTTGTAGTAGGAACAGTTCTTTACGGAGTTTATAAAAACCTGTGATCTGCTTCCGCTACCTGTTGATACTTGGAAGTTGAGTGGTTGAACACATCTGCTACTTAGCACAATGTTTCACGTTGTAACAGCAGTTTATAACCTGTTACCTTCTTCCTCCTGAAGGAAGCTTATCTCTTGCCGCACCTTGTGAATGCATGAGCAATTATAATATCTTTGAGGCCCTTCTGATGTTGTCGGGTTGAAGAATATACCTGTGTTCCTACCTTTCTACGACTTTACTTGTAGAAGAATATATTTCGGTGTGTAGCTGTCCGAGCTGTAAGAAGAAATGTAGATCAATTCCATTCATTTTATTCCCATTGAGCCTACGCCACATGACACGCCACATTTACATCTTCTCCAACAAATGTCACATTGTCTCCCTGTCACTCGCTTTGGCGATGGTGCTCTTGACAATTAGCGTGTCAGCATCATGAGGTCTTTGAAGGCATTGTACTCCTCTTAGAATTGCTCATCAAGATGAGCATGAAACGTTTTTTTTTTAAAGGGATGGACTTGAACCCAGCATCACAATGCACGCCATGGATTTTATATAAATGGCGCGAATAACAAACCTTATGAAGCGTTGCACAAGCTTAGCCATCCTAGGGTCTAAAGAATTCTACCAAGGGTCTTACGAGCCCCATGATGGCCTCCCAGGGCATGGTGTGATGAAGCTCCAATACCTGACGCTGCAAGGAGAGTGGCACAAATATCTTTGGATTAGAAGACTCCTCAGGGTCGACAGTAAGTTCACGAAAAATAATTACTGAATTTTCGTCGTATAAGAATGTTTCGGAAAACTTGTCTGCAAAGCACTGTATAGCTGGTGAGGAACTGATGTACAAGCAACTGTTAATTAACAAAGCAAAGTCTTGTGGTGGAAGAGAGGATTCAATATGCAATATACAAATTGCCTAATGAATGCCATGTCTGTCCAATAAATAATGTTCAGTCACTGATAATACTCCAGTATTCTAATATCATATCAAAAACCAAAACTGGTATAAAAGGCGCCGCCAAGTTACGAATGGTTCGTCGGCCCTTCAAAGGAGTGATAACAACACACCAAAACATTCGCCAAGTTAATTGCACCGCTTAATAGTTCGAATGTTAAATGAAAACTAGAACATTGGTACTTTCGGTAGCAATGTTCAAGTTTTTATTTAAAGTTCAAAGTATTATTCGGTGCGATTAAGTTGGTGAATGTTTTGGTGTGTTGATATCACTCCTTCGAAGGGCCGAACCATTCTGAACTTGGCGGCCCCTTTTACCAGTTTCGGTTTTTGATATGATATCACTCCTTTTTTTTTTAAATTGTGGATTGAATCAACTCCACTACCGTGCAGATGTGTGATAAAGTACAACGTCAACAAGAAATTGGTTTTCAACAATTTGATACTACCTTTTGCCTATAGGCCGAACCTTTCTCAACTTAGTAACCTCTTTATAGGTTTTTGGTTTGGTTTTAATTTTGTTGTGATCCGTTTTATTTAGTTAGTTTTGTGCGTTGATATCACTCCTTTGATATCACTGCTTTGTTTTTAGAGTTGGTTTATTTTTCGTGAATTGGACGTGAATCCAACTTCTTTGCAACGTTGTTTAGATTTATCGTGTTACACTACTGTGTGTCTAGGCACGCACATCAGTATACACGTTATCATTGTCCGAACTTTGGCCGGCCAATGAGAAACGATGCCGACAATACTAACAATGGTTATAACAATATTTTCGTACTTACGCACCCTCCCACGCCATCCCCGTTACGCCCCTAGGCTCCAAACCATAAAAGGTACGCAGTTCGTATTGTACTGCACCCATTCGTCCAATTTCATAGCTGGAAGCCTTCCCGTTATCGCGGTATCAATGAATAATCACCTTATGAGATTTAACGTGGGAATGAGCGGACTAGCTAGCTAGTAACACATTTTCAACGTTATTGAGGAACAGATTTTCCATTGAAAGCAGCTTAGCTGGCATTCCTACACGAGTTAATTTTTGTCAGGTGGGTCATCGCTCTCGATTTCAACACAATTTAAGCTTTTGTACCGCATTATTATTTTCCACCAAGTATCTGAAATGTGCCCAACTATGCCTTAAGGTATAAGACACTGACGCTATGGCGTTGCGCTACAATGGTTTACAACCTAGACAATTGAATTGATGTGATGCTTCTCGTGATGCTGGTTGCCTAACTAAGCGCGACACACTAGCGTGTGGCTAGAAGCAGTTGTAGAAATTGCCTCACTCCATAGTTAATAATAATGTTGACTAGTTGTTGCATACTTGTGGAAACCTAAATTAAAAGTTGATACAAACAACCAACTCTGGCACAACAGATCCCTAATTTTTTTTCAGCAGCTGAACTAAACTAGCCAGTATTGAAGCATGGGATCACTTTAAATAGCTCCAAACATAGTACATCAACACTTCAGTTTAATTATTGCCAACTATTGACACTATTTAACCACGAGGAAACTTACTTAATCCCCAAGAAAACTTAGGCTCCTTACAACAATATTAATTAAGAAAAACCAACACTTAACAGTGACAAAGGAGGCAGCTGCGATGGATGTGCCCACATGTCGATGCGGTAGTGATGTAGCGGATGCACCATCCAATGGCCGTACGGGACAAGGTCGGCGACCGAGTTGAGCTTGCCAACCAGAGAGTTGAGGCTGGTGGGAGAATGTAATGGACGACAGAGAAAGGCACGTCCTAACGTAATAATGGTGGTGATCCTGTTGGGGGAGGGAAAAACTGTTGTGGCGGCCAGGTCAAAGGCGACACCGAGAAAGACAAAGAATTGAGCGGGGAGCACAAGGGATTTCCTCATACTGACGCCAAAGTCGAGGTTGGCCAGGAGGGACAGTGTGAAGTCGCAGTAATGGAGAAGAGTGGAGGGATCCAGGTGTTGGATGGAGCAATCAATCGTCTAGATGCACTTGCCAGTATCTGGGAGCGATGTAAGAAGGCCAGCACCGGCCTGAGAACGAGGGTAAAGATGCAAGGTCCAGCGTTGAGTCCGAATGGGAGGCATCGTAATTCCCATAAGTATAAGTATAAGACGGTCTGGTCGTGCATAAACTGGAAAAGATAGCGAACCAAACCGTGAAGAGGGATATGTAAATACGTGCCTTCAAGGTTGATTGAAATAATTCAGGCTCCGGGAGAAAGGGAATGGCAAATGTAGGCCAAAGTTTCCTTCCATTTGGAAATGGCCGTTGACAATAAAACGATTGAGGGGCTTTAGGTTGAAGACGTGTCTGTCGTTTCCTGCTTTCTTGGGACAAAGAAAAACGGTGCTGTAAAATGCTTGTTGGAGTGTATTGGACAATACGGCGATGGTGTTTTTAAAAAGAGGTCGTGTGTTTCTGTTACGGACGGTCGCTTACTGGTGAAGCGAATGCACAGCAGGATGGAGACACTAGTCGTGGTGTCCCTGAGAATATTGGAAGAAAACTGCTGGTGAGAATGGAAAGGATTTGGGTGTCGGTGGTGATATTTCGCCAAGCAGGCAACCTCCTACCGGGACGGGCGAAAGGTCACCTTGTTGGATGGAACGTACCTTAGGATCATCCTAGAGATGAAAAACGACTGTATCGATCAGGGGTGGAGCTGCGGTAATGGGACTGACCCCTGCCGTGAGAGGAATGCTTTCCCTGAAAGGACTGAGGGTTACTGGGAGATCAAGAAGTGGAGTAGTCTTCGTAGAACTCAGATATGTTGCACAACAAACGACCCCATCCCTGGAGTTCTGGCGGAATGAGGAGGGAAAAAGGAAAGGGTGTGAGTGCTGATTAGGTTTAGGTCGCGCAGCTTGCGGGCGATATTCAAATGAGGGGCTAGTTTAGGGATGATGCCACGAAAAACAGTGTATGGCTCATGAATGGGTTAACTGTGTAGCTCATGGCGAGTCGAGACGTTTAAGTTACTGGCAGTGTCTAAGGCGACATCACAAGTAGTAATGTCGAGTTGAAAAGTGTCTTAGTAAGCAGTATCCATGGAGTGGACTGTCGTGAAACAGGCCTTCTGAAAAACATGGTTGTAAGAAATGCCAGACGTTTCAATTCCAGGTGGGGAGATTCGGATGACAACTTTTCACACAAAACATTAGCCGCAGAATTGAGAACATCAGCCTGAGACGCAGCATGGATGCCAAGGTGCAGAATTCTGTTGTTATCCCTGAAAACCGCAGATGGGACAGATACCTTCTTTGGGATGTACAGAGCTGTACCTAAGTCCAACTTGACTTCCACAGTCAGGAATTCGGATTGTGGATAAGTATAAAGTGTTTAGGATTAGCGAAAACCACCCCCGAGGGAGCGGTAAAATCAACTTGTTCAACTCGAGAGGGTCGCCTTTACCGCGAAGGAAGCCACCAGTACGACAGAGCGTAGTAAAAAGAGTTGTGGATTGCCTTAATGGAACGCGGCGTTGAGGATTACTGTCTCGTAGCCCAAATCCAAAAGAGTTAGTCGGCCCTCTGCTTTTCACTGGCTCAGAGCTGTGAGAAGAGGGTTTATAGAAGAATCATGTCCTCGACAGTTAGCAGTAAGTCGGACAAAGGGATGCCCGAGACCTCGGCTTCATCCACAAAAGCGTCATCAAAGGGTCAGGGTCCTGTGTGGAACCCTAAGATGCTGCCTCTGAAGGGGCGACCGATAAGTGAGCAGGCATGGAGCGAGAGTGGTTCGCCAGCCTTTATGAGGTGATGTCGCTGTCGGCGACAAGATTAACCGGGCGAGATGGTCGAGAATGAGATGAGTCAGAGCACAAGGATGGTCTCGGGCAGTGAAAGGTCGAGCAGACCACTGTAGAACAGGGAGATGAACGATATCTTTTGGAATGGCTGGGAGCCAGAGGAGAAAGATGTCATTTTCAAGTGACCTGTTCTGATGTCATAGAGGTCACCCAGTCCTTAGTGAAAGACTGAGGTTGTGGAAATGTCGGCAACAAGGCATAGGTGGGGTGAGCCTTGTACTAGAAGGAGCGGATAGCGTTGTCCAAGAGATGATGAACTTGGTCACGGGACAAGGGTTCCTCCCTGGAGGAAACCATCAGACTAACGGGGGAGCGATGGGACGAGCTGGACGACAAATCCAATGGCACTACCGGAGAATGAGCAAGAAGCTTTTTATCATTCTTCATAGCTTTAACCTGAAGCTTGAGTCTTGAATAGGCCTCCTTGGCCTTGAGAGGTCGCCCTGTAAAGTGCAAAGGAGCCACTCGTTGGCCACACTGAATGGGCGACGAAAGGGTCGACGGAAGCATGGGACTGAATGGAGGAGCGACAAGTGGCTGGCATGAGAATGGAGATAAGACGACAACAACTGGCAGACGGGTGACAACTGGTACACAAGGGAGGTGGATGAAGGCCCCAGAGAAGGAGACCTGTGTGGGACTGGAGATAAACGAGGTGGGGAGGCAGAATGCCTTGAAGACGCCTTGGCTGCGCCCTTGGAACAAAGCATGATGACAAATCCTTGATCTAGTAGAAAACCCAAGCGTCCAGACGAAGCAGGAGCTAGAGAAGAAATGATGCTATGGCTCGTTTCGTTAGCCCTTTTATGGAGGAGTCTGCGCATGCGCACTGGGTTACAAGTAGGCCTATAACTTTAATCTCTAGAAGAAATTGAGGATTGCAGTAGAAGAATGTTAAAATTACAGGTAATGGATAATTTCAAGTGTGGGAGCCACAATAGGTGGTGTGGGAATTTTCACGTCTACGAAGTTTGACTTCTGATATCGATTCTAGGGGTTGCCAGCATGCATTTTTTATTGGTCACATCATATGAACCACGTCAGTTTAGCGGCCATCTTGAGAACTCCGCCATTAGAGAAAAATGCATTTTCCTTAATATCTTCAATACCAAATAACTTAGAGCATCCATTTTTTTCACTAGACATTGATTTCCATGGTCTACAAACACGATAGGGACAGTCAAAAGATCAAATTAAATTTCAGAATGGCCGACATCCGCCATTAAGCAAAAATTTATTATAATTTACATCTACACTACCAATGGACTTATGGCGTTCATATGTTTTCCAGACGTATGTTTTAAGGGATTTCGGTTTTATGGATAAAGTTTCATGGTTTAAGGGATAAAATTAGTTTCATGCTTGTGAAGGCTTTACTATTTTATTACATGAAACAATGCTTCGGTGCAGTGCCATGAATGGTTAAATCAGGCTCGGACTGGTCATACTGCCATTGTGCCATTGGCACAGGCGCCCTTTGGTTACCACACTTTTGGCGCCCCACGGACAGCCTTCTGTTTTACCCCTCTCCGAAAGAAAAAATGAAATCTTTTCCGCTGTTTTCAGGCACAATCCCCTTCTCTCTTTCTTCTTCCCCTTCCTTGCATTTTCAACGCTTTTCTTATCTCCTCCTTCCCCCCCCCCAAAAAAAAAGGACCCATGACGTCCAAGAAACAGTTCATAAAACAGTCATTCCTTGAAATATACTGTAATACATGAGTCGACGCACTTCAAAGCCAGTAGAATATCAAACGAAGGAAAGGCTTCTGGGCTCTTCCCTGGACAATGCTTGGGGAGCTTAGAGTGCGCTCCAGACCCGTCAGAATTGAATTCCTGGTAAAGTGCATGGCGCAACTCCCCCATCAGTTCTCTACATGGCACAGGCGCCCTTTGCTACCCAGTCCGACTCTGGGTTAAGTACAACGTTAGGATTTTGGTTTCCAATTATAGTCAGAGAGCAGTTGTAGGTAATTTAGGGCTACTGTGCACAATTTGTCATCTTTTATTTTTTATTTGGGAGTAGTTGTTGACATCCTATGGAATAGTTTTCCATACGTTGCCACCTTGGCGATACGCAGTTATGTATTAGGCATTAAAGAGAAAATATACTTATGACAAATTAAGTGAATGTTTAAAAAAAACCATTGAAATTTGAAGTCCGTTCTAAATTTGTGTCATTAGTCATGTCCTATCCGACAAAGCGAGTTATTTCACTCGGAAGTTACAACCCCGCTGGGTCAGACCTTTTATTGTTGCTGAAAAAAATGTCTCAACTGGTCTTTAAAATAAAAGAAGGATCAATCGGTTTCTTGCAGAAATGTTTACAGCATATAAATGTTTACGTCCATTGATCAACAACATCCCTGGTGAATTTTTTCTAACTCCCCAATTGATTTGCAACATCTAATTTGTATTTTTCTAGTCCTTAGATTGTTTCCAATGGTTCTTAGTTAAATTTTAATTTTATTGTTTTTCCTAGACTCTCCCGTTTGATGTTGTATGAAAGTTCTTCTCATCAGTTACAGCATGAAGCCGGTAATTTTCCAAACCCAGTTTTTTGTTCCGTGCAATAAGTTCCCAATTTTGCCATTTTGCTGGTTATGCAGAACCGTTAGTGATACACAAAAACGGTTGAGATAAAAGTTGTTTTCAATAATGTAATATACAATGTCATTCCCATACATTTTTTTCATATCTCTCGTGGTTTTCGAGAAAACTGAGTTTTAGGCCATTTTCGGCTATTTTTTGGCTAATTTAATGCTAACAGATGTCTCAATATGTCAACTTAAAACTTTCAACTGCGGCTGCGTCGTTTCTAATTCAGGTGGGTGGATCCAATTGGATTCATTCGAAAGGTTGGAGTGTATTATTTGCAACAAGGGTCGTTGAAAGGGTCTACGACTGTTAGAAATTGAGCGACGCCCGTTTTACTAGGGGTTGGTATCACAGCCACCATTGGATTTTTCACTCATTTTCAAATTTCAACTGGTATTATGACGTGTCTAATTCAGGTAGGTGGCTCCAATTCGATTCATTCGAAAGGTGGGGATGCCTTCTTTGCAACATGGCTAGTTAAAAGGATCTACGCCTATTAGGAAGCGAGCTATGACCCGTTTTACTAGGGGCTGGCATAACAGTCACCGTTGGACTTTTCTCTCATTTACAACTTTCAACTGGTGCCGAGATGTTTCTAATTTAGGTAGGTAACTCTAATTAGGTTCATTATAAAGGTGGGAATGTCTTCTTTACAACAAGGGTAGTTGAAAGAGTCTACGACTGTTAAGAACGGAGCGAGACCCATTTTACTAGGGGCTAGTACAACAGCCGCCGTTGGACTTTTCGCTCATTTACATCTTTCAACTGATGCTGAGACGTTTCTAATTTAGGTAGACCATTTCAACTACCGTTGTTACAAAGAAGGCATCCCTACTTTTTATATGAACCTAATTAGAGCCATCTACCTAAATTAGAAACCTCTCAGCACCAGTTGAAAGTTGTAAATGAGCGAAAAGTCCAACGGCGACTGTTATACCAGCCCCTACTAAAACCGGTCTTAGCTCGATTCCTAACCGTCATAGATCCTTTCAATTATCGATGTTACAAAGAAGGCATCCATAACTTTCGAATGAATCTAATTGGAGTCATCTACCAAAATTAGAGACGTCGCAATAGCAGTTGAAAGTTGAAAATTAGTGAAAAATCCAAAGGTGACTGTGATACCAGCCCCTTGTAAAACGGGCGTAGCACGGTTTCCCAACAGTTGTAGACCCTTTCAATTACCCTTGTTGCAAAGAAGACAGTCCCATCTTTCCAATAAATCTAATTAGAGTCATCTACCTAAATTAGACACGTCACAATAGCAGTTGAAAGTTGAAAATATGTGAAAAATCCAACTGTGACTGTGATACCAGCCCGTAGTAAAACGGGCGTAGGTAGGTTCCTAACAGTTGTAAACCCTTTCAACGACCCTTGTTGCAAAGAAGACACTCCAACCTTACGAATTAATATAATTGGATCCACCCACCTGAATTAGAAAAGATGCAGCCGCAGTTGAAAGTTGTAAGTAGACAAATTGAGACGTCTGTTAACATTAAATTAGCTAAAAAAAAAATGGTCGAAAATGACCTAAAATCCATTTTTCTCGAAAACCATGAGCGATATGAAAAAAAGGTTTGGGAATGACATTGTAGATTACATCATTGCAAACAACTTTTATCTCAACCGTTTTTGTGTATCACTAACGCTTCTTGCATAATCGGCCAAATGGCAAAATCAGGTGCCATTTTGGTCACCATCTTTAATGCCTAGGAGATTGCCAAGGTGGCAATATGTGGAAAACTATTCCTTGGGATGTATGTATTCAACAACTCCCAAGTGAAAAATAACAGTTGGCAAATTGTGCACAGTAGCTCTAAATTTCCTACAACTGACCCCCGACTGTAATAATTGGAAACCAAGATCCTAACATTGTACTTTTAACCATTCATGGCACTACACTGAAGCATTGTTTCATGTAACAAAATGGTAAATTTATAAAGCCTTCACAATCATGAAACCAATTTTATTGCATTGAAGGACCCTTAAAACATACGTCTGGCGAAAAAATGAACGCCATAATTCCATTAGTAGTGTAGATATAAATTAAAATGACTTTTTGCTTAATGGCGGATGTCGGCAATTTTTAAATTTAATTTGGTCTTTTGACTGTCCCTATCGTGTTTGTAGACCATGGAAATCAATGTCTAGTAAAAAAAATGGATGCTCTAAGTTATTTGGTATTGATGATATTAAGGAAAATGCATTTTTCTCTAATGGCGGATATTTCAAGATGGCCGCCAAACTGACGTGATTCATAACATGTGACCAATAAAAAATGCATGCTGGCTGCCCCTAGAATCGATAGCAGAGGTCAAATTTCGTAGACGTGAAAATTCCCACACCACCTACTTTGGCTCCCAGACTAGAAAAGAAGACTTGAATTTTCCTTAGACGATAAGACTACGGCAATTCAGTGTGGTGTTTCTACTGCAAAACTTTGTACGTTAATCGCAGTTGATTTTATTAGGGAGGTTTGACTTGGTGTTACAGCAATGCCTGTTCTTTTTTTTTTCGAAAAGGTGTGCATTTGGAAAGCAGTGTGTTTTGATGTCAGTGTGTGTAATCTGTACTTACAGATAACTAGTGCCGTGGTATAAATATTATTCTTTGTTCCTGCCTACATTTGGCTGCTATCGTCGCTACGGCAAGGTTAAATTTGTAGCCTACTCCATAAATTGAGCATCGGTCACATATTTCGCATATTTTGTGTTTGAAGCTTTGGTATTATCTTGTCGATTTTAAGCTATTAAGGAATTTCAGTCATTGATTTGGAATTGTACTTTAATGATCCCTCTTGCACCATGTAGATACTTACTTGAGTATCATGAATAATGAATATGTGCAGTGTTATATATTTTAAACGATACTTGAATTGTCATGAGTTATAATCACGTGCAAAATAGTCATTTAAATATTTTTGGCCAGTTAAATGTAATTTGGTTTATTATCCTACTTCCTTCCTCAGTGTTGATCAAATCCTGTGGCCATCCTTTCAATCCCTACCCCCCCTCCCCCTAATACGAATCCTCTTGACACACAGGACCAAGAGTTGTTCATCATTCTTTATCCAACCTCCACCAATCCCCCCTTTATTTTCCTCACCCCTCCTCGGGGAAGGAAATGCCAGATTACCGGCAGGCATGGCTTAACAGCCCACTCTTTAGAGGCCAAACCAGGGTTTAGAAAAACACAAGAGTCCCAGGTTAAAAGCACCGCAAAAGAACCACTACTGAACCAAGCAGATGAAACGACCTCTTCGAGGATAAACCAAACCCGAAAACCCTAAGTCTGGTTATTTCCATCCAATTTTGAAGAGGCAGTACATTCACAAATACTCTAATGAATGGGGGAAGGGTATGGCTCAGGAAATGTCTACCCAACGAATGCAATGAGCTCACACGTCCGTTAAGAAGAACCCGAAGACAAAGACCATTAGGGTTTCGATGGTTCTACACTGTCAAAGAAGACTCACCAGGTAAAACTGTCATGTTTAAGAAAGACTTGTAGCCCAGGGCAACAAACAAAGGATAGTTGTAGGGCAAATCTCAGAAATAAGTATATTTGACACCAGCTTCTGGATACTGGAGAAACGGGGATGAAACCTGGAAACTCCGTAAGATACTGTATGGTCTGCATCAATTGGAAAGGTGGACCATACAGTGCCCTATGAAGGGTCTACGATTCAAAAAGATAAATTAACAAAACCATTTCTCTAGCATATGTGGATACTCTTGCGATCTTTTCCAAGGACCACCAAATCAACGATGAAATAATCGACATCATATCTTGGAAATATGATATCAAGTACCAAGAATTTAGTTTCCTAGGAGTCGAGTTTGAAGGAATCACCGATTACTGGACATTCCATCAAAGATGATATATTCAAGAACTAGTGTCACACTTCAACATGGATAATATAAAACCAACTCAGATACCAATGGGTGCAGTACTCTTAACGACTCGAAAGGCCCAGGGTTCACACCCAGAAGATGCAAGCATGGAGGAAGGAATTAGGTAGGAGGCGACACAACCCGTTTTCCGCGATGACTGGGCAAGCGGAGCGTGATCACTAGCGCACCTGGTGGCGGGAGTGATGAACCATGGCGGCTATCAATGCCGGGTGCTGTAATTTCGCTGGAGGAGCAGTATTTCCCACCATTAAACGCAGCAATTACAGATCGAAAAAAATAGGAATCTCTTTTTTGAAATTCCCAAAATATAAGACAGCTTTATTATTTTTTTTCCAGTGTGTTCATTTAAAGAAATTATCTTTTCATTGGAATAACACTGGTGGTGAATGATTTCTGTCACATTTAGACCTGAAATGTGTGCTTAAATATTTTCAATTTAAAAATAAAACAGTAATTTTTTCAGCAAACTATTTTTGAAAAAGCATAATAAAGACGAAGACAGCCAGTTATTAAGCACTCATTTACATACAGTATTAACACAACAATATAAATACAATTTAAAAAAGTTACATTCGTTATGGTGTATGTGCAACTAGGCTTACCTGTTCTGGTGTACTACTGATTGCATATTTCGAAAGGTGATGATGTGCACCAAGATAAAATTTTAGACTAAAAAGTGCAAGCATTCATTCCATTCTTAAACAAATTGGAATCAGAGGCTATTGCTTCCTTTTTGTTAATTTTTTTAAGCCCTGATTTGCACAAATTTTTTTTTATTTAAATAATTTTCTATAATGCTGTCTTCTTTAAATAACATTCGACTTTGTAATACACATCACATGTGTTGTAATACACAACACATGTTTTTTTTTTGTGTGATGCACAAGACATGTTATTTTTTTGTGATACACAACACATATAGTACTTCTTTAAAATGTATTTTCTGTGTTCTTAAAGATGTTCACTTATGGAGTTGTCACATACTGCAGCAAATAAGATTGTTGTTAATTGTGCGATTTGTTTATTTATTGTTTTTTAATGAAGAATTTTATTTATTTTTTTTTAATTTTGACGAGCCTTATGTCAGCCGAAGCAATTAATGCTTGTATGGCTGAACCGGCTCAATTTTGAACATTAGATTTTTTTAGAGAAGAAGAAATCTGGTAAAGGGAGGTGCCAGCCCGGGGATTCGACCCAGGAAACCTCCGATCATCGTCGGGGCCGAAAGGTTGTCCAGAATTAGCCAGAATACATCCCATAGCCACTGAAGGAGCATGGTAGCCTCTCACGCTACCCTGGTCGGCAGTCCTGGCGGAGACTTTGCCAAGATCCCCTTTCCAGGGGTTCGACCAGATCCGCAAACCTTCAGCAACCAGGCTGAGCTCTCTCACTGCTCAGCCACGATAAAAAACAAAATTGCCTCTAATTCAGCCCCACTATGGAACTTTTTAGTTCATATTCACTGTTCATTTTAAAAACAACTGTTTATCACATGAATGGATGTCACATGAGCGAACACCACACATTTTTACCGGTTCTGGGGCACTTTTTTTAGTGTTAAACAATTTTTTTTGTTTACTTGCATTGCATATTTTAAGCAGAATATTGGAAAAAGAAACGTAACTTTTTTTGTACGAAACATCAAACATAATGAAAAATAGTTTGATTCCAATCACAAGTTGGTATAATAAAGAAAAAAGAAAAATAAATATACTTTTACAATAAAGTTTTATAGTATAAAAGGGTCCCAAGGGTATAGAGAGGGGATTTGCAGTATTGTTATGTTCCATTGCAATTAATTGAACCAATAGGCTCAAATAAAGAATAAAGAAAGAAAGATTAATTGAACGTAACAATGCACTAATTATTAATTGTTTATTTGGTCATTGTTAGCAGACCAATTTTTTTGCTCCCCTCAGTACATTTATTAGTTTGAAAAAATGGAATCAGACTGAGTACACATTATTCCTATAAGAG
>JAHWFP010085013.1:0-30794 GCA_023313725.1 Lithobius niger | reverse complement strand
AAACAAACTCGTTCTACTTTAATATTCGTTTGTTACCGTGTGTGTGTCAGGAGGGGGAAAAGAAGATAGGCTACTGACATAACACAATTGACCACTAGCCATTGAAATTGTTAAAAAAAAAAAAAGAGTAAAGAAGCTAACAATTAAAAAATCGTCCATTTTCGTGTTTTTTCTTCCAATTTTGGAATCATTATCTGTAAGTTTTTATTACCCTAACTGTAATTAAACATTTGTAATAAATAATATAGCCTTTTAAAATAGTATTTTAAGGTTGTGGTCAATAATTCGGCCAAATCTAGGCTTCTTACTGCGAAAAATAATACGGATTCCATAGCGTTCGGCGCCTGTAGAGGTTAGTTCATCACTCCCGCCGGTAGGTGCGTGCAGCTCACGAGTCGTGACCTTGAGGATTAGCGGCTCACTGTAGCAGTGTCGCCTCTTACCTAATTCCTTCCTCCATGATGCAACCACATACAGGATGTTGATCGGGGCACTGATGTTCATCGTATGGCAAACACTCAGTCTGTACACAGTCATAGCCCTAGCTTAGTGTAATGCCAACCCTGAACGAGACTATTGGAAATATCTCCAATAAATCCTCATTTATACCTCAATAACTACAGATGTGGGTATCAGCTGTGATCCAACAACAAAGGTGCCTCAGTGTTTACACTAACAGATCACGGACATGTAATGTTGACGACCAGAAATCCTGATCTGGGATGTAGGAGAATTGTTGAGAATCCCTGTATCCTGGAGGGCTCACAAACAGATGTGTAGCCCTATCAATGATGAAGGCATAATTCATCGGATTAGCGATGGCGACGTGTGCGATGATCTGGCTACTGGGAATCCAACAGATTACCAGTGTGCCCGTGCATATGCCAATTAAGATTTTCTGTGATAACGAAGCCACCATTGCGTTTGCAAAAGACTGCTGTAATCATATGCAAACCAATCATATTGCCATTTGCTACAAATTCGTGCACAACAGAGTTGGACTGGATCACGTTTCATGACCAAGTGGCCTACTGAACCCCATGAACTAGTCTTCCCGGTGACCTAGTATGACAGTAAGACCAATGACTCAGTGGCCCAGTCTGACCAATGACGTAGTGACCTAGTGGCCCAGTCTGACCCAGTGACCCAGTTTGACTAAGGGATGCAGTGACTGAGTTTTTGGTTTTTAACTTTATTTGAAAAAGCTAATAGAAAGGTTCTTTTGGTTTCCGAAAAACCATGAAAACGTGTTAACCGAAAGAGTTGATCTTACATTTACAACTACTCAACTAGGTTTATAATTGAGTTATGCCTTAAGATGACAATTACTTGGCATGCGAGAAATGCTACAGTACTTAAGTTTTCCATTCCATTGTGTTGTAAAATATCATAAAATTTAATTTAACTTACTGAATGGGAACCCCAACTCTCCCGAAAGGGGAGTTCTGTTTCCTTCAGAGTTGCCGAGTTGGGGTTCCCCTTTGCATCATACTGGTTCTTACGGGGTCACTGGTCATACTGGGTCACAGGGTCACCCTCGGCCATAGGCCACTGGGTTACACTGGGTCACTGTGTCTATTTAGAAAATGAACCAGTGACCCAACTCAAAAATGTGACCCCGTCCAACACTGGTGTACAATACACAAGTGTATTGAATATATGCCGACCCAGAATAAAATTGCCAACAACTTCACCAAACGCCTACCAATTAGAGTGCCATTCAAAAGATTGCAACAAGTAATCTATCGATAAGTGAAAGGCAAGAACTATGCCCAACGAATAAACTGCATGTGCAAGAAATATCAAGAACCTGTCACCTCAAGACTGCCCAAAAAAGGGTGGTATATGAAAGAAAGGTAGATGTCCCAGTCAGCCCTTAAGCGAGATGAACAGGTTCAAATGTGCTAAACCGAACACGCATGCATGGCGTATTTTGATTGTGACTGATTACCTTAAGGAAGGAGCCCCATTCTGGGTGCTGCTTCTGGAAGTAAGGGCAGATGAGGCGGTTGAGGTCTTTGATAACTTGCAAACAGCAGGTTTATTTTGCGATGCCATACATAGCTGGTTTACAACTGTAGATGACATTGATATATAATTGTGACGTGAATGTTTTCAGTGTAGGATAAATATCTGGAAATCCACAAGTAAGAATGTTCATTGTTTGTACGAGTGAAGCATGAACTGTCCACCAAAGAAATACTGCAACTTGATAAGACGGTATTTTTCCATTGATTAGATGTTTGTATTCATGTCTCATTTGTATAAGTTATTGCTCTATACAGGGTGTCTCAGAAGTCATGGTCATAAATCGACAGGAAGGTAGAACTGAATACATCTATAAAAAAAAAAACCTTGTAATACATACGCCGGAAACGACTCGTTTCCGAGATAACGGGGCCTGTTCCCCAGTGTGACACGGGCAAAGTCAGCCAACTTTCAGGGGCAGCGCACCACATGCCTAAAAAATGAAACAACACGTGACGGTGAAGACACGCTTAGTAACGAACCGTTCCTTACAAAGTTATTGCTCATCCTTCCTAGACGAGGCGCCCACACATTAAGGTTGTAGGTCCCCCCACCCCCCGCTAGGTAATTGCTAGAAACAAAGCAAAACACCAAAAAAAATAGTAAGTTGGAATCGCCTAGACGGTGGCTTTGACCATTTCCCCAGAAGGAACCTTTCGTGCCTCATGCAGACTGAAAACGTTGTTGCACAATGCAATGACGAAACTAAGAGTTCATAACAAATGTTCGAAGTGGCCCCCGTTTGCTTGAATGTATGACGCCGCTCTTCTACTGAGAGATGCACTAATCCTTGCACAGACCTCCGGGTTCTGCCTAACCTGATGAAATGCATCATGAACACGTTGGCGCAATTCTGCTGTGTCTAAACTGCGTGAATAAAACAACTCCCTTCATGTAGCCCCAGATGCAGTCGTCCAATGGATTGAGATCAGGTGAACAGGGAGGCTATGGAATTGGGCCTCCTCGGCCAACCCATCTCTCCCCAAACTGTTTTAGATACTGCCTCACAGCATGCAGGAAGTGGGCTGGTGCCCCGTCGTGCTGGAACACCATCCTCTGCCGTGTCTCCAGTGGGATGTCCTCGAGCAGACCTGGTAATTCATACTGCAGGAAGGTAAGATATGCCGCCCCTGTAAGCCTATTGGGTAGAATGATCAGCCCGATGAGGTGATCTCCTACAATACCAGCCCACACATTGATAAAGAAATGATGCTGGTTTCGTGCTTGCAGGGTCGCATGAGGATTTTCAGGCATGGGTGTTGTGGAAGTTCACAATTCCATCTCGGGTAACGGGGGCTTCATCAGTAAACAACACTCTGCTGAGGAAGAGAGGGTCTGCAGCACATCGTTGTTGAAGTCCCTGGCAGAATACGACCCTTGCCGGATAATCGATCTCAGCTAGGGCTTGCACCCACTGCAGATAATATGGGCGCAGCAGTCCATCATGCAGGATCCTACAGACAGCATTACGGTCTACGTTTTCTGCCGAAGCAATCCGCCTTGTGCCGATTTCCCAGATCGTCATCCACCCTCCGTAACACCCGCTCTTCCAGTTCAGGGGTACGAACAGTTCTTGGCCTTCCTTCTCGTGGTGCCACCACAAATGACCCGTGCTCACACAGACGTTGATGAAGCCGAATAAACGTACGATGATCCGAATGCCTTCGGTTCGGAGAGCTCACAGCATATGGCCTGGCTACTTCTACTGAATTGCCGTCGGCCCGACCTACATGTAATGCATGTCAGCTAGCTCTTGGTTGGTGAAGTTAACTGCCATACTCTAGTAAAGAAATTAATTGGAAGTTTTATTCTTGTCCTCTAAACTAAAGAAATTAAGTGGGAGAAGACTTTTCTTTCCACAAGTAAAGAAATTAATGAGAAGTTTTACGTTTTTCTGCCAAACCAAGTTTGACTTTTTTTTTATCATGGCTGTGTGGCATGTGCAACAACGCTTTCAGTCTCCATGAGGCATGAACGGTTCCTTCTGGGGAAGTGGTCAAAGCCACTGTCTAGGCGATTTCAACTTACTACTTTTTTTTTTTGCGTTTTGCTTTGTTTCTAGCAATTACCTAGCCGGGGGGAGGAGGGGGGCTACAACCCTAATGTGTGGGTGTCTCATCTAGAACAGGTGAACAATAACATTGTAAGGAATGGTTCGTTCCTAAGCGTGTCTTCACTGTCACGTGTGGTTTAATCTTCTAAGCATGTGGAGCGCTGCCCCTGAAAGTTGGCTGACTATGCCTGTGTCACACTGGGGAACAGGCCCCCGTTATCTCGGAAAGGAGTCATTTCCGGCCTATGTATTATAGGTTTTCTTTTTAATAGATGTGATCAGTTCTACCTCCCTGTCGATTTATGACCATGACTTGAGACACCCTGTGCTTTGCCAATTTAATTAGGAATTAACAACCTGAAGGTGAAGGCACCATTAACTTCACCACACTCGGGAGCAAAGTTATGGGATGGTAAGAATTCAAGCTGTAATGCCCAACAAGCAGAATTGCGTTTTTAGCACAATTCTAAGTTGTGTTTACTGCACAGCTTGGGATTATGCATCGAGCACTTACATATTAGATGCTAGCAGTGAGTGTTAGTTGTGCCAGGCCTAAGAATTTGAGGTACAACTTGTTAGGATGGACCCCGAACACCAACTGAAGACTGAATCCAGAATCGTAGTATTTACACACTCTCAAACAGTAGACTCCCACCACCAAGAAACTACACAATTGGTACTGGGCCGTATACAGGTGGTGGTTCCAACTATTCAAACAGTAGGGCACACTTCCTACATAGCAACTGGCACTAGCCAGGTGATAAGCTATCGGCTGAGAGCACCGTCGCAGCATGTAATAGTAGGCGGGCAGCACGGGGTGTTGTCTTTGTGCATCCGTTGTATACATGTGAGTGGGTTACAAGGTGTGGAAAGCTCCTTGCCAGATTTTAAAATTGGAGTGTTCAAACGCCATGCCAATGGGGTAATACCTGAAAGCCACAGCAAAGCAGCGTTCTACTCATGGCTGATCTCAAGTAGGGAAGGGTCGGTTTCATTTTGGACTTAGTTTTTCGGTTTTACCTGGCCATGAAACTGCCGTTTCGGTTTTGGTATAGCTTTTGCAGTTTTAGTGCGAAACGGCGCAAAGGAGATCTTGTCCTGTGCTGGTACGATGCACTTCCAACTTTCCATAATGATTTTATTAGTCATTTGGGGATTTTACTTGAAAAATCATTAAAATTGGTTAAGGGGTTCCAAGATAGAGACTCTCTGCAAACAATTTCTATTTTAATTAAGGATGTGTGGTTATTGCTTTGGTTTGATTTGGGTCCGGTTATTCCTTCAGAGTTTATTAGTCGGATAACTATTTTGGTTGAATAGAGTTATCTGTAGAGCCTTACAAAAGCTCATAAAATTATCCAATTATTTAGAACCTAATCGATTGTAGTCACCCATTTGTAACTCCAAATCCAATTACATGTTAAATTAACAGGTTATTATGCAACCACAGGAATTGCAAGAAAATATTTGTGCATTTTCGTTAATCAACCATATCCCCTTACTTTTTATCCCATTTCTTAATCCTACACGCCCTCTTCCGTCGCTAGTCCCACCACAGCATATTTCGACTCTTATCAAACATGTAGCCATGAATAGTCCAGTGCACATGGCTACAATAGCACTGAACCTTGTCTGCGGAGCAACCAACCAATATGCACCATCAAATCTTTCCTTTCCGAGTTGTTTGTTGTAGAAACCTTGGTGCTCGAGGCTTTCTTGTCTTTTACTGACTCAGCCACACTGATTCGCTGACAATTCTGATTTTTGATGAAAACTACTACATAGGCATATTTTATTTTTATAATTTTATTTAGGTTTTTGGAATAAAAAAAAAATAAAAAAACAAGTAAGGCCGTGAAAAGAAATATGTTTGGTTCTCAAGCATTTTCATTCAAAACGTAACCAGGCCACCAGGATTTTTATTTTATTTATTATTTTTTTGGAAGTAACTCAAGTCTGCTTTTAACTGCACAAAACACTTGGATCAAGACACACGCTACTGTGTCGCCCACCAAGATAAAACGATAACATCCAGATAATATGTATATATGAGCATGGCTACCACTAGGCACGTTGTGTCTTTACAGCAAAGGGAGTTTGGCTGTTTTCAGGCATGTGAGGATAAATACCAATGCGACAGAAAAGGCTGAAACTTGTTTGATCCAGAGACTTTGGTCGCCTCACAACACAAAAGTCACTGTTAGACCCATAGCTTAACGTTTTCTTGTTGAAAAACCGACGTGAATAACGTCGATATTTGCCTAATTATTTGCTACTAACTACTAACGCTTTTTTTTGTATCACGAAAATAAATTCTTCCATGCGGTAAATAAAGCTGGGTCTTAGCTCATTTTACAGGTATTGCTCTGGAGATGTGCCCTTTTCATATGGACCTTTGTAATTGGTCAAGTGGTTCAGGGGTTAGGGAGCTCCAAAGGTCCAAATTGATTGTTTTACATTGTTTTAAAACGTTGTTTTTATGCAACAATGCCAAACTGAGAATTAAAGAAATTCATGCGTTTGCAAGGAGATACTGCAATACTAATAAAAATGCTAATCAAATGAATAAAGGTAACTGCTGTCCTCAAATTCTAACGAAACCCCCAAAAAAAAAGAAATGGACCAGAAAACTAGATTGGCCTTTCAAAATGGATTTCATCAATTTGGACCAAAAATTACTGATATCTACCCCAAAACAAAACCTGTTAAGGATTCCCACCAAGCTTTTCAGCCGTGTGAAGTCGTGATATCAAACGCCAAGCTAATCCCACCGACTAATACTTCAAACGTTAAATGAAATAATTGAAAATTGCGCTGTAAGCAATTTTCATACATTTCATTTAACCTTCGAACTATTACTCGGTGGGATTAGCTTGGCGAAAGAGCTTGGCGTTTGATATCACGACTTCACACGGCCGAAAAGCTTGGCGGGAATCCTTAACAAGTTTTGTTTTGGGGTAGATCTAATTTTACAAAGCTGCAAATGATTAACTTAACATAAACACAATAATTTATCGAGTTAGGCTAAATAATACTTATTTTCAGCTAACTGGGTTGGCTTTCGTTGCACAGTAATAAATTTAGCTTGCGCTACAAAAAAAAAGCGATGACCAGGGACAAACTTGACCTCCAAGTAGGGCCTAAAAACCAACTAATTTTTTTGTATGGCGTCGCAGTTTGAAAAATAACTGTAAATTGTGATGACTAATACGAACAAAATCCAGTACCATGTAATATTTACAAACTTTATTAACAGAACTACTATGAAACTCGTAATCAACAGTGTCTTCTTTGTATGAGTGTCTTCTTCGTGAACTTGAGCGATTATGGAGGAAATGAGCCATTTGACTGTTGATGTACGAACTTATTTTTAAACTTCGACTCGGTAATCCATTTTAAGTAGTATATTCATTTACCGGTTGGTGATCTTCCAGCAACACCAGAGAACCAAATATATGTTTTGCATAACATATATTTCGGAAAGCTGAACAAGTTATTGAGAACAAGTCTTTGTTTTTCATGTAATAATCAAACACTTTTAATTCAGTCGGTCATCTTTATTAGAATAAGACACTCCGGTTGCATTTTGACAGCAAGATTTTAACATTTTGTTAACAAACACGAAGAATATTTTCCACCTTACTTACAAAATAAATAAACACTGGGAATAAAGGAATACACTTGCTATAAAAACGAAAGCATTCATCTGGGTTGCTTCCGGTTATACTTCTGTATTTGTGAGAGTTATTGGGCTGACTCGTACATAATACACACTAAAACTTAAAATAGCTACGATCTTTTTTTTCGTAATTGCATACTGAATTCTCAACAGAGTTTACAATTCACCAGTTTCAGCCGAAATAATGTGATATTTAACAGGTTGTAAAGAGGGAAAAATGCTACCAATGATTACGTTCTACTGCAACCCTAAACAACATTACACTCCAAAATTGGCCTTCGGTAACAACACTGTATCTGTAACTTTGGCTACCAATGCTGTGTACACAGAAGACATAATGACCAACAATTGGAAGAAAAGGGACAAGAAACCACCAGACTTCACTACGACTTCCGTTTCTGGATGCATCTTTCATTGAACCTTGACCATTGAGCATTTAGAAAAGGCTTGCTTTAGCTTGCAGGTGATTACTCCCAATTGAAGCTACCGTAAAATCAAAGAAACGGAACACTGAGCATTGGACAAACTATGTGAGCCTAATTAGAAACCCTTATCAAGGGAAAAGAAATCTGCTCCAAGACAACCAAAAGTCTTGTTCCTCAGTGGATATCGGGTTTTTTTTAGTGAAGAAGCTAGTTTTGCACCAGGCTAGCAAAAACGTCAAACCAAAAGGAAGGACGGTACGAAAATCTCGTTTAAATGGGACAAAATTAGGCAGACAAATGAAAGTAATGAATCAGCACGCATTAATCGATCTTTTCATGAAACCTAAACTGTTCAGGAAAAACAACATCATTTAACTACCACTCTATTGGATTGTGTGAATAAGTGCACAGCAAAAGTTGCTGTCTAACTTTTGGAAGCAAAAAGTTCGGGGTATCCACGGTCAGTAACACCAACCTAATTTCCACAGGTTTTAACAAAGACCTGTGCGTGGCCCGAAATCAAGACTCGATACAAATTAAGTTGGTTAAATCAGTTTGCTTTGGAACCTTAATAATACGTAGAAAACAATGCGTCTTTATTTCAGGCAGTGCTAGGTTCGTAATTGTAACACCCTATGCTGTAAGGGACCCCAACCAACGCTACCACCTTACCTTTTCTCCTCACGCTAAATGATTCACCTGTACCCTGATAAAAATACTTCTCGGTATTTTTATACATATAAAATAATAAATTTTCAGAATATTCCTGTTTGTTTTTTTTTAACAATAATTTGCTTCATACAGTATAAAAATATTTTTAATTACTGTATCCTATCATTATTTTAAAGATACCATTTGGATGAAATGTTATTGCACAACACATGGGGAGAGAGGCAATCCTGCTACTAGCCCATCTCATAACTTAGGAGCAGTAAGTGTAGGTGTAACCATTTTTTTTTGCAACAATTAAATACTTTTTTTTCAATAAGCTGAAATTGAAGTAATTCTTGGGAAAAATCATATGGACTATATAACAATTCATGTAAAAAGAATCAAGTAAACACTTACTACCATAAGTTATTTTCATGCATAAATGTTTATATTTTATTTACATAACGATGTGCTTTTGGTTGTCCTTCTTAAGCTAACGATTTTAAGTTACCAATCATAATGTTTGTTAATAACATTTTACTGCATTGCAATACTGTCCTGAACAAACCCCAAGAATGGGTTGGACGTTTTGTTTTGGTGGGGGTGGGGGCTTAGTGAAAACACATGGTGCTTGATTACCTTGGCCTTCCCAACATTTAAGTCACAAATAAGTCCAACGAATACAACAAGAACATCCTCCTCCAACGTGACAACAAATTACTCTGGACTAGGCTATCGGAGTCATTATTGCATTTAGTATTCTGGCATGACTTAGGGGGGAAGAAATCAATAGAGATTCATATGAAATAGTTGCCATTATAATTAACTCTTCATGAACAACAAATGTAACCACTATCAAACCATTGTGTGGAAGGTTAACATTTGCCTATTTGACATCGTCAACCATCGTTCCCATGCCATAATTTAACATTTACATCACAATTTTATCCATAATTCGACAAAATATAGTTTAAAATCACATATTTACACAGGTGTATTTTAAATTTACTGCACAACAAATGTTGACAGAACATCCACGTTCCTACACTTTAAATCGTACACTCTTTGTTTTTTTTTATTTTGTTTGTTTTGTTTTTTGGTAACATTGCATTGTTATTCGAGGTGAAAATGGAGACAAGAAAATCCATTTCTTTCCCCATTTCATAGTAGCGCGCCCCTTCCGACTGATCCTATCTAGGTTTGGCCATCGACGAAAATAGTAAGCTGCTCAACGACAAACGTCCGTCTTCAGGAGGAAGAGTTATATGTCTTGATACAGTACTAGATCTGGATAGGGGAGAGCAAGCTGCTCTCAAGAAGTCTTTGGTAACTGCTATCTCACGTGACCACTTAGACCAACGTCCAGACTGACATGGCCACACCAGGCGTGATTAAGGCTGTAATCACTGTCGAAACGAGGTTTACACTGTGGTTATCCAGGAAGTTCGTTCCAGTTATGTGCTTTACCTCTGTGCCTTCGTGTTCAACCACTTTACCTGTTGCTTGATCGAGACCTGTTCACAAATAAATTGGAATAAATTGGTGAAATCCAGCAGGTAATTCAACAGAAAGTTATTTAAATGGAGGTAAAAATTTTAAAAAATGCCACAATAAACAATGAAATGTTTGCCACTAAAATTTTTCACTGCTTTGCAAGCTACCATAGCAATTCAAGGTCTTTAAAAGAAACGGAAATAAAATAGCACTACGCATATACAAATTGTTAGACATACAAGTAATGTGAGATTGCCAACACGTGTTAATAAATTTGGTTACGCTACAAATAGCTGTCCACATTGGTGGCTTAGGATATTGGACAATAATTGGGCTTTCACTCTAACATATTACCTAGTTAGATTTGTCTTATGATTTGTTTGATCCCGTCCTCTTCAGACAGGCTTTTGACTCCCATGGTCTTTTGCCTGGGAGATAAAGCCCCTGAGAGCTTAGGTGCGCTTCTGTTGCGTTACTCTGCTTTCCAGGAAACTACTTAAGAAAGCTCACTTTTCATTGCTGGACTTACTTGTTTTTGCCTACCTACATCATGGTAATATGCGTTAACAACACAATAAAAATATAGTTACATTAGTAATTTGTTTTATGGTGTTGATAAACCCCTTAAGTAACCCCATTTGATCTGAGCTAGGAGACCAAAACCAACAACTCAATGGCTGTTTACTCATTGTGCTAAACTCACTTTTCGTTACCAAGGCCCAACAACAAAAGTGAGTTTAACTACAAAGAGCAAAGACAGCCATTGAGTTGTTACGGTTTTGGTCTCCCAGCTAAGATCAAATGGAGTTACTTAAGGGGTTTAATCAACACCATAAAACGAATTACTGATGTAACTATTTTATTATTGTGTTGTTAACCCATATTACCATGATGTAGGCAGGCAAAAACAATTAAGTCCAGCAATGAAAAGTGAATTTTTTTAAAGATTTTCCTGGAAACCAGAGTAAAGCAACAAAAGCACACCTAACCTCGCAGGGGCTTAATCTCCTAGACAAAAAGACCACGGGAGTCAAAAGACTGTCTTGGCGTATGTCTGAAGAGCAAAAGATGAAACAATATCGTAGGAAAAATCTAACGTTGTGATGTTTGAGTGAATGTTCAATTATTGCCCAATATCCTAAGCCATCAAATATTGTGTGGACAGCTACTATTTGTAGCATAACCAAATTAATTACCGCATAAACATATTTTTTCCCTGGATTTTTACGCGTAAGTCGTGGTATTTAAGGTGTTAATTACGTTAGTTGATAGTCAGTACTACTTCTGTTACAAGTTCTCCCCCCCCCCAATCATTTTCTGAATAGAGAAGTTTGCAGTTTAAGAACTTCACTTAACAGCAAGATGTTCTGCATACCATACATCGTGCAAAACAATAATCTGAAGAAAACACTACATCCTACATACAGGGTGGTCCATACAGTACTGGAAAAATATAGGCCTAAAGTAGCCTCAAAGTTCGGTTCACAGACCCATTAGAAAATCTTCAACATGTTACGAATTATCCTTAATTCTATGGCAGTTGGTGTGACATTAGGGTTGTATTGGATTCTGCTACCATCTGGTGAAACCTAACCGCCAGAACATCCGCGAGTATGCGTTAACCAACCCATACTACACAATAGAGTAACACTATCAACATAACCTCGGGACAACTGTTTGGTGTGGGTTCGTAGGTACAACGTTAATTTCACCAGTTTTCTTTGATGGAACGCGAAATGCTGAATGATACTTGCAACTGCTGCAGACTGAGATTCAACCAGCTATTGAAGATGTGCTGCCTTTGGCCTTCTGCCATACTGCTTGGTACCAGCGTGATGGAGCACCCCCACTTTGGCATGATTGTGAGGGAATGGTTGGATGAGACATACCAAGGGAGGTGGATTGGGCGGGTAGGTCCAGTGAAATGGCCTCCTAGAAGTCCGGACGTAACTCCACCCGACTTCTTCCTTTAGGGTTTTCTGAAGGGGCGTCTTTCAGCTGCAGAACACCAACCACACAATGTCCAGGATCAGCAAATTGTTGATATTTGCCAGACTATAACTACAGACATGATTGCTAATGTTTGGAACAATATGGGTGAACGGTTAGGCACTGTGTCGCAGCACCGGGGGGGGGGGGGGGGGCACTTTGAAAATGTTGTGGTGTTGATCTAGGGCAGATGTAAATGAACCCGAAGTTACTAATTTGGCCAATTATCATTACGAACATTTGCCAGAAGTACATTATTTGTTTCCTTTGTTCCTATTTTGTTTCATTTAGAATCGTATGACAGGAGAGACCGGAAGAGATCCCTGCCCACAATCTGTGAAGGCCTAGTATAGGCTTATTTTAGGCCTATATTTTTCCAGCAATTTATGGACCACCCTGTATTTGATTGTACCCCAATTTACTTCTGAATTTGGAAAAAAAACTTAAAACTAAACCGACAACTAAATACATTGTTTTCCTACATTTGCTAAATGTAATGGTTGGTCTACACAGTTATTCGCATTATTAATAACGCCTGCACAATCGTTTGTGATACCGTGACACAGATAATTCAGCAACGGCACACAGAATTTAATATAGGAACGCAAGCTCAAAAATAAAGGTATGAAAACCAATACGAACTAATCATACAGAGAAATTAATAGTTTTAACACTTGTTATGAAGGAACAGAAGTCCTACCATTTTGTCCTTGACCCTTGGTTAGACGCACATCTGCATGCAAGAAAAGTAGAAATAGGAAAGAAAGAAGTAAATAAATAATAAACAAAATAAAGATCTAAAAAGAATACAGTATGTTGGGAAAGAAAGAAGGGGGAAAAAGCCACCACCCCCGAAAATCTGGAGCTAGGGCAACGATTAGAAAATGATGTGGCCCTAGCTGACTTGAAATCGCCCTTCCTAAAATGTCGTCCTGGGTCCACAACACGAAAATTATAAAAATAGAGAATCATGGTGAAAACCAACTCGATTCCACAATTTACAATTTTCGTGTAAGAAAGTTTACAATTAGAAGAGACAAGTTCGACATCAAAAAAAGGAGGTACACTTTACCAAAAAATTATGGCATCACTATGTCCTCTTGAATTTTTGGTGAATAAGTAACCGTTATAAATAAAGTTTTTTTTTGGGGGGGAGGGGAGGGACATGGGGGGAGGGGAGAGACAAGTGGAAAAAGGCACAATTGGAGAAAAAGGGGAAAAAACAATTTTTTTTGCAGAAGATGTAAATAAAGACAGGCTCTCTTTAGCCTGTACCCCAAAAAAAAGACAAAATAAAAACTGCGGTGATCGCCCCCCCCCCCCCCAACGGTGACATAATCAAGTCATAATCAAAATCAAGTGGACATAATGATTCCATAATTTTGTGGTAAAGCGCATCTCTTTTTGGATGTCTTTCATAAGCCACAGTAATCGCCGCTTGCCGGTTTTTGCAGAGACAAGTTCGTTTTGGATGAATTATAGTGATCACACACAACCTTATTTTTGATGCCGTGGGACTTCAGACGAGTTTGCACCTTTTAATTCCAATACTTGACAGACTTGCACTTACTTACACAGTGACTGACATTTCTTCAAAGTTGCACACAACACACCAACAAAACCTACCAGAAAACTGAAGCGTTGCTCCAAGAAATGAGTCTATTGTAGACCCAATCAGGCCAGCAAACATGCCGACAATTATCACAGGCCACTGTGGAGGGCTATCCATCAGTACGTGAGGATGAACACATAGAAGTAAGGCACAATAGTAGGCTACTCCAACAGCAAGACCTCCCAGTGCACTAAAAAGAAGGCCAGCTGGCGTGACGGCACCATTGGTACCTGCACAAATCAAAAGAATTACAAACTGTAAGCATGATTAAATTACACCATGAAAAGAAACAGACTTTGGTAGAATTAAATAATACAGATGCAAACCCATTTCCATTGGCTCTTAGATTTCAAAATTAATAAGACCATTAGAATCACAAGCCAGAGCACTACGGTGCAGCCGTATTGGCAATGTTGTAGTGCTTTGGCCTTTTTAATTCCACAATCAAGCAGTTTGATATTTAAGCCTAAAAGGTAACTAGGTTTAAGCAAATAGGTTTGAATCAGTATTAATGCACACAATATTACGACTCCAGCCAAACAGCGTGCTTGGTGTGGTTTTAGCACTAAAGAAGAAAAAAAATACGAAATAAAAAACCATCTGTTCATAAATTTTAACCTAAAGATATTTACTGGACCAACGTTCTGGTGCTTTACGGAAAAAGCCAACAAGCATTGGAATATCACACAACCATTCACTATATCACATAACCATACTATTATTAAAGTATACTGAATGTAGGTTTAAGGAGTTAAGGAAAATGTGAAGGTTAAAGTAAACTAAAGGAAGGATCGTGAAACTAGTGATGTGATGAGAGGAGGGGGAAGGGCTGTTATGGCGGAGTGGTGGCAACAAGTTTATTTTTAACATCAGAACGAAAAAAAGAACTGTTTTACAACAGCTCTCCTTAGCATTACCAAAATAGTGGACATGTTCCTGTCGGCACAAAATGGGCGACCTCGCCAAATGTTACCAAGATCATTCCGTTGCTGGCTTATTAAATATACATTGAATGTCACTTGAAGGGAAGAAAGAACTGATATCGATGGAAGAATAGAAAAAGGACAGTGCGAAAATCAGTTGAGAATTGTAGGAACTGTGTCGCACAAAAAAAAAAAACGTCAAATGCTAGACCCCCTGAATGGCACCGGAGTGCGAAAATAGTGGCGTTACCGTAAAACTCTCAGTTTACGTCAACGATCTAAAGTGTTTCTGGCAAAAAGTAAAGAGACAACAGTGAATGAAACTGCTACAGTCAATACCGTAAAGCTTTTTTATTTAGTTCTTCACTATTTATTGCCCAATTACAACTCTAATGGTTATGGACAGCGTAGTAACAGAAGCGGCATAAAGGGAAACGGGGCTCAATGGAGTGTCTTACGATAATATCACCGCATGTTCTATCTCTTGCTCTGGGTTGCCACCTCCAGCGGCCGCTTGTGGAATCACTGGTCATAACTATTTTATGGGCTACCTCACATTAAAAATAATACGCTGTATAATTTTTAACCCAATAAATAGGAGCAAAAATATCACTCGTTGTATGTAGGCTACAATTAGTGACGACATGTGGCAACTCCGCGTGCAACAGCGTTGAACAAAATTGAAGCTGGGAAAGAGATGGCTTCTCCAAGCCAAGGCCGACTGCAGGTTCATACTCGTATCTGAAACTGAACATCCCTGACTATCCCCGACTTATTTCTTCAAATATCCCTGACCAAAACACTTGCCACTTTTTATTTTTATTTTTCAATTACACAAGAGTCAACTTCTTACTCTCTGCAGGCCTGGCATCATAACTACATCTGGATGGCAACTACACATTTTCTTAATTTTTTTCATTTAAAAAAATAGGACAAGAAGGTAGTAGCAAAGCAAATGGAAATTACGAGACCACACGGTTTATTCTAAACACAAATTTCTAAAAATGAAAAAAAACCAGTTTATTCTAAAAAAGAATATCCCTGACTATCATTGACTTGCACTAATTTTCCATTTTTCCCCCATGACTTTCCCTGACCATATTTCATATCCCTGACTAGCCCCGATTTTTCCGGACGTTCCAGGTTGGTATGAACCCTGGACTGGGGTAGAAATTGTGTGGGCTTAATGTCAGTTGACACGCTTGCCAGAAAGGTTTTGTCTTTTATTGTGGCGATGTTGAACCAACTGGCCTGGAGCCAGGAAACTAAGCCCAGTTTCTCTACCAGAGCACTTTGTGACAAAGGATGGGATATGAAGCGATGGTTGTACCATGGACACTCCCACGTCCTACAAATGTGTATGCATTCATAAGCTCCTGGTGTTGCTACTTGGCACGTTAATAGCCGACTTTCATTTGGACCACTCTGCAATTTGAATTGCTGGTTAAAACGAAGTCTAGGTAATTCAAATAATTTATTAAGGCAGCTAAATTACGACGCATCGGAAAATTTACTTGGTTTGGGGGAAAGACAACACTTTTCACTTAGGAATATTATGAATTTCTTCCCCCATCCCTTCCCACGTCGATACCCTTTCCTGTTCCCGAACTCTTCGTACAGCCTGGGGGATGAATACACCACAACCAATCTATTCTACCAGATAAAAAAAAAAAAATTGCACGAAAAATCAAGTCCACAAAGTGTTGCTGCTCAATAAACCCTTTCACCCTTCAGGTGATGACATTATTTCCAGTGAAGCAAGCTACACACCATGAAGCAATAATTATCGTCGTGCACTATCGTTGTACTGAAGGAAAGGCTTCAGTGTTTGTTTGTACTTAAAAAGCTGAAACGCAGTACTCTCAAAACCGAACCCACACGGCAGAAAAAAAATACAACACGATAAAATGACGTCAGTAATTGGGGGCTAATTCAGCATTGTGGCAGCAGACTCTCCCCAGCTTAAATTATTTTTTCAAGATTCAAAATCTGCCCTGACGTAATGCATGGTGTAATTGATTTCATCATTAAAAAGAAGGTAGGGGGCGATTTCATTTTAAAAATGTTGTGAAAATAATACACCTAATATAAAAAAAAAAAAATATCGTTGGGGCCACTAACACAGCAGCTCCAAGCTGACCAATCATCTATCTCTATAAGTGGAGGGCTGTGCTACCCCCACATGTGTACGGAGCATCTACATAGCCGGCAAACATGCTGGAGACATGCATGGAAGAATACCCAATCGATGTACAGCATTTCTCCTCAGCACCTTAACAAAACCTTCAATCTACCCCTGTAAGAAATGTGATTGAGTACGAGGGAGGAGGTGAGATGAGTGAATTCTTGTCATTAAATACTATAATAGATCAAATTGTAGCATTTTTTGGTACATATGATTTATCTCTAGCTTACTGCACACCGAGATTGAACCCTCAGTTCAGTACGCCAAAAACGTGAAAGAAAAACCTAGTTTGGGATCATTTCATTTTTGTTTTAGCTTACTGCACTAAAGATGATAATCAATAAGGCTATGAAAAGTTAATTAAATGATTCCCAGTGATACTAAAAATCTGGTGTGGACAAGCTGGGTTTTTTTTTGTACTATTTTATCCACTTTTTTTCAGATGCGGGGGATGGCTACATGTTTCTCTTGTACCACACAAAATAAATATAAACTCCAGTAGACTACATTTTGTTGTGAAGTATAAATCTATGTTTATGCCAGTTTAAGCAAAATTAAGAATGAAAAGGTCGCACAATTGATCAAAAGTCTTTCATTAGATCAAAATTTTTAGTTGTGAGGTGACTCTGAAGGCTCTTTTAAGATTCATTTCGATGCACTCATATGAATGAGCTCCAACTGATATGGTCATCAGATCCAGGAAGCGTTTGGTGAATGCATTGATGCGTGCTACAATTTTATTTTACACTATCACTTTAAAAAAACGTTTCATGAATGCGCTCTTCAAAGAGAACCACTTAATTTTAACTTTTCTTTTAGCAGTCTAAGGTGCCGAAAATTTGACACCGAATTAAAAATTAATAACTGCAGGATTTCCCACGACGCACTGGTATTCAGAATTGTTCACATTTAATTTCCCTGATTTTCCAGGGTTTCCAAGTGCATCCCATGGCAATGTCCAGGTGTTTTGCACGTAATTTAGTACCAGGAAATAAACACTTGAAAGTTAGAAAATATCTCGGGAAAACCCATGAGTGACCGGAATTGGTCTTTTGACCCAGTTGCCAGTTTACAGAAAATAAAATCTTGGTCACACATTTCTTTACTAAACAGACACGATTAAACGAGAAGATATGCAGCTTGATTTGGTCAGAGCTATGAAATTAGCAACAGGGTATCACATCAGCTTGCCACTTTAAAAAAAACTCACTTACTTTAAAACTCACAGCTGTGTAGCACAGGCTGCTGGATGTTCATTAATTGCATCATACTGAACAAGACAAACTGCCATGCTTTGAAGTAAAAGAAACCTTAAAGAATCATAAGTTTACCACTTGGTCGTCAACAACTTTTTTAAGGGTCACTTTGGTTAGTGCATCAACAGGTCAACGGGTCGCTCCTGGTCACCTCCGGTTAAAAGTAATTCTAGTTCAAACTAGGGGTGTACACCGATAAAACATTCGGCGGCGGCAAAGATGAAATTTTTTTTGCGACCAATTCCAACAATTTTGGCCAACGGCAACAGCGCTAATACATTAACCTGAATCTTTCTCTTATTTGTTGGCCGATTACTTCATTTCATATTTCACAACGACAGTTTGTAGCGCAATAATTTAATTCAACGGCAGAAAAGACGGCGTGCGTGGAAGCAATCTGACCTGTGGCAATGCATGTGACTTTTTTAATTTTTTCCCGGCCGTAGCCACGTGGCACACCTCTGATGCAAACCTCATACCATTTAAACCTTTTACCATTATGCAAATTAACAAATGATTCTTACAAAAACCTTCGTCTGAATTTTTTTTTAATTTCGTGGGTCTATACTTTACGTGTTTGAAAAGTATTAATTTTTTATTTTCGTTCTTTGAAAATAATTCCAAATTAAAAAAAAAATGCTCGTTTTCTCAAATTTCTTCGAAGTTTTTGCCGTTTACTAATTTTCCTGGAGATTTACAGGTTTTCCACCATTCCAGGTTTTGTCTGAACCCTGCGTGCTCGGCTTTAAAACAAAGTTAACCTTAACCTACATTGGAATTGAATTAAAAAAAAAAACACATCCCCCCCAAAAAAGAGGAAAACATGCATCTATTACCTCTTGGTACACGTTTGCCAGAGGTAATTAGGACAGGGAGGCCCTTTCCTACCACTGATCCCAGTTCTGATGCCCATGTATCCCCACTGGCACAGGCAATAGCACCGAGGACACTCATGGCAAGCCACGATCCCCTGTAGTCTGTCACAAAGTCCAGGACGTTTTCACCGCAACCTCGATCTATCATGTAGATGAGAGCGATCTCCGTGGCAACGCCGCCATTGCACAACACTTGCACCCAATTTCTCTGGCCACCTGGTTCACGACACGAAAAGAGAGAGAGACACACACGCACAAGATTAATGGCAAACTGCAAAAATCAATATCAAACAAACATCAATCACAAAATGAAAAATTTACTGGGCAATGCAGCAAGCAGAAATGTGCGAAAGAGTAAACATAGCAATGCTTCACATTTACGACAAGTTTCAAATGGCAGTTGGGGGGAGTTGCAATAAGACCTTTTCAAATAGGTCTACTTCTAACTCTAAATAGAAAACAGCTGCAAACAACACTGCGCAGAACTTTAATAAAGAAATCAATATTTCTAACTTTTAGAATGACTGGACGCTTGCCCTGACAGACTTCAAAGCTACACAGCTTTTCCAGCTTCACTGGATTAACGTTTGGGGGGGGGGGGGAGGGATGGCCTTACTGCCGTAATAAGTATGACAGAGAGGAGGGGGACTCCTGGCCACAAACTTCCTGACTGGACACTATACAGAGTTCTGACTACAAAACTTCGTCTCGGACCTGGCACCCGCTCTCGAACGTGGCCACATGTTTTTTACAGGTTAAAAGCAGGCCGGCGTGGCGGGACAAGCATGATCAAAAATCAAATAATGTGGCCTCTAATGAGGCCTAACAACCTCACTAGGCATGCAAGAGGAAGCATTTAATTTTCGGCACAAGTTATAATTTAGTGTCATGTTCACAATTAAAAAAAAAAAAAACATAATATTCACAATAAATAAATACAGATGCAGACCTATTTATGTTGCCTTTTGGACTTATATGTCAGACTGCCTGAGCGGGGAATCGAACCCAGGACCTTTGAAACCAACATATAAGTCCAAAAGGCAACGTAAATAGGTCTGCATCTGTATTTAGTTATTTCTTGTGAGCCTTTGGCTTTTCCGTCTTTAATCATTATTTCACGTTTAAGTGTTCCATTCGTTTCACTTGGAGGATGGCGCAGCAAATAAGCGTCCCTCCAGTGGCGATTGGAAAGTGTTTGTTTATATGTATATATGCACGTGTTAAATGCTGCTTATGGACGTTTCCTTTTGGCCGTGTCAGTCTGGCTCAGCGGTAGGACCTTGGCCTTTGGTTTCAAAGGTCCTGGGTTCGATTCCCCACTCAGGCAGTCTCCAAAAGGCAACGTAAATAGGTCTGCATCTGTATTTAGTTATTTCTTGTGAGCCTTTGGCTTTCCCGTCTTTATTCACAATAAAGACATCAAGAGTAGAACACCCACGAATCGTGGCAATCACGAGGATGCCAACGTTGGAAATTTGATCACTTCCAACGTGGCGTCCTCGTGAATGCCACGCTGTCCCAGTGGTGATTTTTTTTGTGTGAATATGATGCTTTTAATTGTGAAAAAGGCACAAAGTCTTACATAGGGCTGAAAATTAAATGTTTTGTTTTGCATGCCTAGTGGTTTTTCTAGGACAACTTGTAGGACAACTTCTTAGGACAACAGGCTTGTAGGTGGTCAGAGGGCCACATTTTTTGCTTTTGCACTCGACAGAGCTCAATGCTAGTTTCGTAGTTGATTGCATGACTTAGTAACGTGAAGCGAACGCGCGCCGTGCCTTGTTGGGAGGACTGTGCCACCGCGCATAATTATGACATGATTCTACTCTTTCTGATTAAGTAACTGCGGAGGCTTGCTTTGGGGCGGAGAATTTCTGAGTGTGAAATCGGAAGCGACACCTACAAGCGAGACGAATTGTTTTAGCGTGACATACTCCAGTGTGCCTCTGATAGAGGGCACAGTCCTGATTTACTGGACATTCTGGTTTATTCGTGTGAATAACAAAAAGGTCACACACATATTAGCCTATACCACACACCAAGGCTGTTTGCCGTGACACTGGGTTAGCCCACTCAGACGGCCAAAGATACACTGTTCTCGTTCATCAGTGGCTAACTCATGATGACATCACAGCAAACAGCCGTGGCTCGTGGTATAATTATTGTAAATCGCCTATTAAACCCCCACGGGCTGTTAAAATTAATTCGATAAAACACAGGGGGTGGGCCATAACAAAGTTATAATTCGAACCTTTCTTCTGTCCAGGACAGTGCCGCAATTAGGAGAGGTGCAAAGGGTACAACGCATCTGGGCGCAGGAGGCCCAAAATTTACCAGTTGGGGCCCAAATAAGACAAAATTCACTAAGTTTTGGTTGGGGTTGGTAGTCATTTTGCCCCTAAATTTGTCTAGTACTCGTTGAATAATTAACTAAATTCTTCAACAAATGAGAATAAAGGCATTGCCTTACAGGTAGACCGAACCCAGATTACGTATGTGAACGATCGCACATATGTAGAATTTTTTGCTATGAAGGAAGACGAAAACACCCTCCCTGGACCAGTGTGGCAGCTAGCTTTTTCCAAGGAGGGGTGCAAGGGCAAAATATTGAGCCACTCTTCCAACATTTTGCCCTTGCACCCCTCCTTGGAAAAGCTAGCTGCGACACTGGTTTTCGACTACCACATAGCAAAAAAATCTACGTGTATGCGATCACTGATATACGCAATCTGGGTTCAATCTACCAGTAAGGCAATGAATTTATTTTCATTTGTTCAGGAATTCAGTTTATTATAGTTTCTAGTTTATTTTAGTTTGCTTATGTACGAAGCTTTTATTTACTGTAATTTTGGTGCAGAAAAACAACAAATTAATAAGGGGATGAAGCACTAATTTCCATGCATTTACAAAGCTTTTAGTCAATTTTTAGCAGAAAAACACTATCTAAAATTTAAATTACGATCTACTCAGAAATTGTGAAAGGCGATTTATGGTACTACTTGCCACAGTCACAAGTGTGTAGGGAAAAAAAAGTGCCGATATTAAATTTATTTAACCTTTAAGAACCATTTCTTGGCACTAAACTGACATTGTCACACTGAACTATTTGAACCTGGCTGCAATTTAAAACGGCTTTCATCTCTATTAGATTTTCTTGTCCATACGATCAGATGTTTGTCCTTCTTGGGGAAAAAAAAAACAGCTCACAGCTAGAAACTTTAAGGCACAAAACAAACTCACTTTACTATACGAAACAAACTAACTGTTTGGGTAGTATTGTTAAGCAAACTTCATTTTGTGGCAAGAACTGGTATACAAGTTTAAAAAATTGAAATTTTCTTCATTCAAATCATGCAGTACACTGCATGCCACAGTTTTCGACATTTCTCACTGTATTCAAGATTGTTTAAAAAAGGCCTACTATAATTATTAAATTGTAGAAAATCTCCCAAATTTGCTTTAATACATTGCAAATGGGAAAAAAAAGGATGACACGTTTATAGGGGGGACGGGGGTGCAAAGTCCCTCCCCACTCCCCCATAATTTATTTTTTATTTGAGATGGCTTAACCAATGGTCGGAGCGTTAACATACTGTTAAAACGAAATGCGTAAAAGACGATTTTCCAAAAGAAAGGAAGGCAACCCCTATCGCCTAATATCGTGATTTATAAGATATCCGCCAAAACCTTGATTATGATACAGCCTACCACATTTTAATTTGCGCATATAACATGAAATTTATTCCGAATTTGAAGCGATCTGTGACGTGAATGTACTCCTTCAAGCATCGTAATTAACTTAAATCAATATATTTCTCCTAATTACTGGCCTCCTAAAGCCATTTAAAGGTGACGCGGTAATGTCATAGCTGTCAAAATGCATACGGATTTTCGACTTAAATGCTAAGGTCAAATGCACATAAAGGCTCAAGCGTCCTAAATGTGTGCAACTTAGGCTTTTATAAAAGGTGGCGATGTCTTCTTTTAACCAACGCTCATAAACTGAGTACTCATAAATACGGTCATCCTACACTCATTAAAGACGAAGTGGTAATGTCATAAGAGTCAAAATGCGTTGAGATTTTCGACTTAAATGTACTCCTTCAAACGTTCTCATTGAAAGATGTTAGTAACTTCTTTCCACCAACGCCAATAAAATTTATGCATTAGAGCCATCCCTACGCCCACTTCAAATGACTAGTGATTTTTGAATTAAATGTACTACTTCAAGCATCCCAATTAATGTAAATGGATATAATTAGGTTTTTTTTAAAGGTGGTGATGTCTTCTTTCCAGCAAGGCAAATCAGCTTTATTTTCTAGAAATAGGGGCCGCCCGACGTCCATTTAAAGGTGAAGTGGTAATGGCATGGACGTTAAAACGGGTAGTGGTTTTTCCACTTATTGCACTAAACATTCTAATTTATTGACCATACTTAAGGTCTACTGAAAGAAGGTGAGGTCTTCTTTCCAACAATGTTACTAAATTTATTCACCATAAATAGCGGGCTATCATATATGCCTATTTCATGGTGATTCATTAGTGTCATAGCAGTCAAAACGTATTAAGATTTTCAAATTAAATTAAATGTACTGCTTGAATTTTTCTAATCAACTTAAATAGATGCAATTCAGCTTTTCTGAAAGGTAGAGTTGATTTTTCTGCCAAGACTCAATAAAATTATTTGTTCCTAAACTTGGAGCTATTCTACGCTCTATTAAAGGTGAAGTGGTAATCGGAGAAAACTTGTAAATCTCTTCTTCGAGTCAAGCCGCAATGCTTTAAGCAAAAAAAAATGAATTTTTTTAGGGGGGGGGGGGGCGCTTGCATTATTGCCCATCCTGCACCTTTTCAGGGAGGTTATCTAGTGAGTGTCTCCCTAGTATTAAAGCACAACTGGTGCAAATTTATTACTTTCTTCCAGAAGTGAACGAAAGAGACCCATTTCTGTCCCTTTATCGTGTTTATTACAGTGTTAGTCACCTGCCTTGAGCTATAATAGAGTCAATATTAAACAGACATACCGAAATGTTAGCTTAGTGCTGGTGTTGGATGACTTTTAGAAAATGTGTTAAAAACTTGCAATGTACAAGTTAACAATAATTCATTCGTTGTGGTTTGATTCCAAGGGGATAGAATAGGGAATTGTGGAAAGTGAAATAGGCAGGCAAGGAACATGTTGTTTCATCGGCTATTAAGCCTTAAGTTTGTCGATTTTCGTAGATCGTAGCTGGCCTTTTACATGCCACTGAAAAGATGCATTTATGCAACACTATCCTGCCATTTGGAAGCTAAACTCAAGCCTGAAATATCCAGATGACACTTGTATAGGCTCTAACACAACAACAACAATTCGAAAAATTCACAACGACAGCAACGCTCAATCTCACAATACGGAATAGTCAATTTCACAAATTTCCGACGGCTTTTGTTGGAGGTAGATGGAAACTTCTTCCATCTGTCTTCAGGCTTAGTTTGAAGAACTTCGGTGCTCTTTGGATTACAGCCGACTTGCTTCTGTCATCTGTAAACCAAAGAGCACAGACGTTATTCAAACTAAGCCTGATGAAGATAGTTGAGAATAGTATCCATCAGCCTCCAACAAAAGCGGCCAGAAATTGACCGATTACCGTGTTGTGAAATTGAGCATTGATGTCGTTGCCGACTGACAATCTTTCGAATTCTCTGAACTCTCACAGTATCATGTACTTATATATTTTAAAAATAGCAACAGGATTATCAGTTTCCTCATGAGAAATTAGCTTCCTCCAACAAGGCTTTGGTAACAGGATTCACATAGCACTGGGGATATAAAATTCAGCACTTTTTTTTCAGGCACTCTCACCACACCAAATTAAATTTCAAGGACCTTTTTCAAGAAAAGAAAATGTCAATGCCAGCCGAATTAATCCAATAATTTTTTTTTCTTTTTAAGTCCCATTACTTAGGTCAGTCACGGGATTCGATCCGGCATTCACTTGGTTTGGAAACGACGATGCGATGTACTTTGCTCAATCTGTGAAGCTCGCGGTGTGCCTGGAGGCTTAGTTTTTGACCTGCCTTGTAAATGTACGATGCCGGACACGGGAGATTATGGTGGACCGGAGTACAACCTCTTCAGTCCCGAAATAACTAAAGCTATTTTTAAGTCCCATACGTATGTAGGTAAATCGTGGGATTCGAACTGGCATTCAATAGGTTTGGAGAAGAAAAAGCTGACTACTGGGTCGTGCTTTGTCACTCTACTCAGGTTCCCGGGACCGCTCACGAAACTCGCAGTACACCATGGACTAACCTATGGCCTATCTTGTAGATCTTGTGATGGGACGTAGGATGTCCATCTAATGATGCCTAGAATCCAGAGGATAGTAGCAGTCAGACAGATAGGCTGTCTGAAATTCAAAAGTTTGCAGAGTAGGGAGACTAGGTAGCTTACATCATGACTTATTCAACAACACAGAACCAGGCAGACAGCTGGATTCCCTTGACAAACATATTTATTATACACAATTACATTTTCGTTCCTCAACAGGAACTTCATCAGAATCTAAAAACACACTCACAATAACACAACAAGTTACATGGCCAATCCAACCGCAACAAAAACGCAAAAATGTGTACATACCAAAACACACCAAACGTCGTGGTCAGGAGCCATGTCACAAGGAGCAACTCAAAAGAGATGCTCACGAGTTAATAAACATTGCTCCTTGTGACATTGGTCCTGGCCACGACCTTTGGAATGTTTTGGTATGTACACATTTTATATTTTTGTTGCGGTTGGATTGGCCATGTAATTTATTGTGTTATTGTGTGCGTATTTTTTGATTCTGAAGAAGTTCCCGTTGAGGAACGAAAATGATGCTAGTCAAGGGAATCCAGCTGTCCGCCTGCAGGTTCTGTTTTGTTGAATACGTGTACCCTTGCTCACCCAAGTGAACTCCGATTTATGTAACATCCTCAGCCGCTGTCCTGTAGTAATGTAATAATATTATCAGGCAGATTAAAGTTATGTAAAAACAAGGAGTAACCAACTCTCAATGTGCCTTAGAGTTTAACAGGACAAGTGATTGCTCGCCCATAGCAGTATATTGAAATAAAAATTGAGTATTACAGACCTCAACTAGCGTGAAATCTACACTCCAGCCGATTTGCCAACTACTCGTTCCTAAGGACTCATTTTTAATGTCCCTTCTGACAATATTCGTGTATTGTTTTTTACCTACCTTCTTTAAAGTCATCTTCTAGCTTTTGTTTCCGGTGGCTACGGAATTTGGTAGCTTTTGAGGCAGTGAGGAAAAAACTTAACAATGATGCCGAAAAACAATAGCTGCTCAAGGTCATAACAAAACCAACAAATAGGCCTGAAAAGAAAAGATTATTGAGTATTAATAAAACTTCATGGTGTAAACAATAAACACAATCAATTAACTTTCTTTTTAAAAGGTATAAAATATATACCCTGAAGTACTCCGGTTCCGCGGTAATAAATAATACCGAAGTACAGGGATCTGTCAAAGACTAGAGCCCAAACAGAAAATCAGCCATGCGGTCTTATAGGATAGGCATTAACTTTGCACACAACACAAACTATTACAAGAAAATGTTTATCAAGCAGCACGATAGCTAATATTTACTTTTTAAAAGCAACAATGACAAATATTTTTCTTGTTCTACTTCAGCCAAGCCTAGCATCCATTTTACTGAATGGATGGTGTGCATTCTTATTCAGAGTGATAGACAATAGAGTAGCTTCAAAAAACCAAAGCGTTATCAAGTCAATCATTTGTATGTACATGCGGCATCAAACTAAGTTTCTTTGAAAACCTTTTGGTCAGGTTATCTTTAGTGAACACTGATGAAGCAAGTTTTACTTAAGACTGACGAAACGCTAATGTTTGTGCGCTTCGCTCACTCAATCAGCGCATCCTGAGACTCTTAGGGGTGAGCCGGTATACGTAACTCCCATAATAGCATTATTCAAGCTGTCGTAAGTTTGTCCCACGATGAGTAAGGCAATATTAACCTTTTTTTTCGCTACCTTTTTATTGTTACAGGTGATGGACTGTGTTCCTTTTTTCTTCTTTTCCTAATCCCCCGTCCTCTCCAGTGATGTTAATTTAATAACACTAAATAAACTGGATGATGATTTCCTCACGAGTTTGAATTTCTTTCAGCACACTTTTGCGCTGAGATGCGACGTACATATTTACATTTCAGTACCGTAACATCATTTCATCTATAGGTCAAGCGGACACGTATGCATCATCATCCTTTTTAACAGGCCCTAATGTGTACACGGAACCTAAAATGCCCACGGATAACAATTTATGATTTAATGGAACCATGGCGTATAGTATACCGATTAATTAAAAATAATCAAAATATTTTTAATGACGTTCATATTTTTAATGCTTTTTACAGATCTGTTCTAAATTTTAATCAGGGATGTAACGTCGTTTGTAATTTTGAATCGTAAATCACCTTTATTATTCAGTGTCATAATGTTTTCGTGCAACAAGAAAAAATAATAAAAAAACGAAAGCATTTTTTCTTGCTTAGGCAAACCAAGCTCTTCACGGTGCTGTTCTCAATTTTATTCAAGGCTGTAACGTCCTTTTTGGAGCTTGATTTATCTAATCAAGCTCCTATACGCTAGCAAGCGAGGTCGGCATGGTATGAATCCTCCTCATCACCGAAGACCGCTTTTCCTAAATAAATTGGACTGCGCATGCGCCGACTCTTACGTCATGTATTTGTGATCTCTGACATCAACATAGCTGTCGTTGTCGATCCGACGAATCGATGCAACTCTGGACCACCTGGACTAACAAACCAGGGAATACTTATTATGAAACGTAAGTGGGACTGCTCCGAACGTAAAAATTGTATTTGAGTGTATTATGCTACAATGTGGAATTTACGTTAGGCTCGCTAGAAAGCTGCTAGAAGAAACGATCGCGGTCCTATGCGCAAGGCCAGCAGATATAGTAGTTGCTTCGTGGATCAACTCTTATCTCAGCCGGCCTTGCCTATGCGCGACCTGGCGGCGTAGATCCGTGCACTGCCAGGCCACGCCGCCGAAGATTTTCCCAATATTCCGCACGCCGTTGCTGATGAAAAATAATTTCGGCACACCGCCACTGCCGCTAAATTTTTCGGCGCGCCACGCCACTAGGTAGTTTTGCATTTTAATTCAAAATTTCAGTTTTAACTTTTTAACGTGTTTTTCACGATCTGAGGTACCTTAAAAATAAAAAAGGTAAGAAAGATGAAAATCCTTGAAATGGCAAAACGAAACTCAAAACAAACAAATGTGTTGAAGTACTTACTCGTCATAGTGTGCTAGTTATTTTTCACATACGTGCAATGAGATTGGAGGTGTTATGTTTTAAACTTTTAACAATCTCCTGCTACATACAGGTCAGCCACGATTACCAGCCCTCAGTTGGTTTGCATGCATAGCATTCCCATCAAAGACCATAGCAATAAGTTACATTTATTTCTAACAACAATAAAAATTCCTAAACATTGAGATCATTCTGACTACCACAGGGCCTCGTCACAAAATACGTGTAGAACAGCGTTTTTTGTGGTGGTTGTAGTTGTGTTTTTTTCGCCCCGCCAAGTAAAACCAGGGTGCCGGTAACAGAAACTGCATACTGTTATTTAAACGCCATACAAAAAAATCTTACATTTTTTTTTCTTTTTTGGGGCAGGGGGGGGGGGGGGTCCTTTCCCCCCCCCCCCCCCCCACCACTAACGTCCATTGAACATTCGAGCCTTAGCTTGCAAATTTTCAACAGCAATCACATATGCCGTACAAAATCAAGCTCCATAGATCACAGTTGTGTTCTTGTTAACATCTGGAGCAGGCTTGGTATCCGGATATCACTCCTCCTTTTGCATCTCAGTCCTAAACCTTTTTTTGCAATGACCGTGTTCCATTGTTAAGGGAGGACTGAGATCGTGAAATTGGGTGATAAGGAATCCTTTCACGCAGATATTCACGGACTTATTATAAGCCAAGAAAGAAATTTCATTAGGACGAAGATGGTAGATCAAAATAGCTTCCATATATCTTTTTTACCCTAGCGTATCACTCACTAATCTTGCTGCCCTTTTAGCTATCCCTCGCTCCTAGCTGGTTCAATATCATTCCAGTGATTGCTTGCACTTTTTGAAGTGAGAGCAGAATGGCCCGGGTGCCCAGTGTGAGATTCACGTTATTCTTTGTGCCGATTCATGTGTTTGTCTCAAAATGAAAGTATTTTCTAAGCATTAGTGACAAACCAATCGAGTGCATGGGCACGCACTGGCTTCTTCGCCACCATATTGTCTTTGGTGGTGTACTGTATAGGCCAGTAAATCCATGTCTTAACCCACCACAAATTGCAACAAAAGGTTTCAGGGCTGTTCCTAACTGGAAAAAGCGTGCTGAATTCGAAAAAAAATTGTTATCCAAGCTATCTGCTGCCGTTTACCTGGAATAAAATAGGCTTAATATGAATATTATATGCATTTTATAATTTAAAAATGCATGTAATACATATATGGAAATACGAAGGAAATTGTAGTGTACCTTACATTGCGAGGGCAGTTTTTTCCTGGCACCTACTCAAAAGGATGTGCACTTTAAGATTCTGAAGGGTGCCAGGCTGTAAACATTGAGCATTAAAGATGGCGACCAAAATGGTGCCCAACTATTACTCAATTTGTTGCCATTTGGCCTATTATGCAAGAACCGTTAGTGTTACACAAAGGCAGTATGTATATCAGTTGTTTATATCTAAGGGTGGCAACGTCTTCTTTGAATCAAGGGTAATTAAAAGGGTCTACCACTATAAGGGACCGAGTCACGCCCGTTTTACTAGGGGCTGGTATCACAATTACCGTTAAATTTTCGCTCATTTTCAACTTTAAACTGCTCTTGTGACGGTTCTAATTTAGATGAATGACTCCAATTAGGTTTATTCGAAAGATGGGAATATCTTCTTTGATTCAAGGGCAATGAAAAGAGTCTACCACTTTCAGGGATTTTGCCATGCCCGTTTTACTAGAGGCTGGTATCACAGTAACCGTTCAATTTTTTCGCTCATTTTCGACTTTAAACTGCTCTTGTAGCGTTTATAATTTAGATGAACGACTCCAATTAGGTTTATTCGAAAGGTGGAAATATCTGCTTTGAATCAAGGGCAATTAAAAAGGTCTACCACTATTAGGGATAGAGCCAGGCTTGTTTTACTACGGCTGGTAGGCTATCACAGTTACTGTTCAATTTTATGCTCATTTTCATCTTTAAACTGCTCTTGTGGCGTTTATAACTTAGATTAAAAGACTCCAATTAGGTTGGTAATGTCTTCTTTAAATCAAGGGTAATGAAAAGGGTCTACCATTATTAGGGACCGAGTCACGCCCGTTTTACTAAAGGATGGTATCACAGTTACCGTTCAATTTTTTTGCTCATTTTCAACCTTTGAACAGTAGTAAACACAGAAAGCCAAAGGCTCAACAAGAGTTAAATAAATACAGATGCAAACCTTTTTACGTTGCCTTTTGGACTTCTATGTCAGAGTGACTGAGTGGGGAATCGAACCCACGACCTTTGAAACTAAAGGCCGCAG
>JAHWFP010085012.1:2934-23329 GCA_023313725.1 Lithobius niger | reverse complement strand
GGTGAGCCAAATCAAGTAAAATGGAGCCAGGAATGTGAAGTTTCCTTAAAGTTAATGAAAGAGTTGATGTGCAAACAACCTGTTCTTGCAGCTCCAGATTATACAAAACCGTACCTGGTCCAGTGTGACGCAGGTTTAGGAGCGATTCTTGCTCAAGTTAATGATGTACGGAAAGAGCATCCAGTTATCTTTCTTTCCAGGAAGTTGAATAATGCAGAGCGGGCATATAGTGCTATTGAAAAGGAGGCACTTTGCATTGTGTGGGCGGTGACGAAATTAAAACCTTATCTGTATGGTGGGCCTCAATTTACAGTGATAACTGATCATAATCCGCTAGTTTGGATGAATCAGCTAGGCCCTAATAACAATAGGCTATTACGATGGTCCATTAAGTTACAAGATTATAACTTTGTGGTAACGCATAAAGCAGGGAAGGACAATACAAATGCAGATGCGTTAAGTAGACTTTAAGATGCAAACTGAGTTACTTTGTAAGCCTACCAGTTTTTTTTTTGTAGTAGCTTATATGTTTATGCCGCTTAAGTAATACATAGAAGTGTGTCTGAACTGTAAAGTGATTGTTGTGACAGTGCTTGTGCAGTGCTTGATGTGGATTATGTGCAGCAGAAATTGTTTTGAGGCAGTAAAGAACTGGCCCCAAACCAATTTTTCCCCAAGGGGGGAGATGTAAATAATTATATCATTATAATTATACTCTTTAGTAATGCAGTGGTGAGCCAAGCGCCCACTGAACATGTGAAAGTGTGAAACATTTGATTCAAGAGTGCCGACGTGATGCTGCCCTGCAATGCTGTGCCTAAATGAATTTGAAATCTTGCCTGAGGCAAGCAGTGCAGTGCAAACACGTGGGACGACAGTTGCCAGTGCATCTCCAAAAACAGGAAGGAGGGAAAGCTGCGAGTCGGCGCGAAATTTGACTTTGGTAGGAGTTAGTACCATGAGCTGTGATTGGCCAGGGCTGCCTGTAGTGAAAATCACCAACCAAAAGAGTGACTTTCGGCAAAATACCAACCAGTATTCTTTATTTTGCAAACACAATTTTTACTGGCCAAGAGTGTCATGAACTGATTGGCTTAAAAAGGGTAGTCTGAATCCTCCAACTCTCTATAAAAGTCGAACTCTCTCGTATTATTATTGTATTTCACTTGGAAATTGTGCTGAAGTGCTGCCATGCACTATGTATCCTCTTTTGTAAATATCCGTATGCTAGTTACGATAAATCTACTGTCTTTTAACCAAAGTCTGTGTTGGGTTTGTTTCAATGCACACCGCACTTTGAAAGGAAGCAGACGGCATTTCTCCGGCTACGTCGAGCAAACACACACCGGAGTGGTGGCAGTATTATTCCAACTCAACAATTGCCTGTCGAATGACAGGGCATCACAATATGGACAAATGCCTTCACATGGGCCTTCGTGCGGCATCCCAAGCCGACGTTTTAAACACTGCCATGAATGCCATCTGTGAGAAATTGTCGTCTTTGCTCTTTTCTGAGACTGTGAAGGAACTCTCCACTCTGATCTCACAGCTTTTCAAAAAAAACTTGCTTTGCCACCTACCACGCGATTATCTGGTTCACCAGTGCTGTCTTCAACAACACCTTGCTTCTAAGAGACGTCACACTCGACACAACTTCCAATCTTAGTTTAAATTGCTTAATTTGCCAATTCATGAAAACGACTCACTGCTTCGCGGCCAGATCCTAACACTTGATCCTTACCTTGACATCTCATGAAGGCCGAAAGCAATGAAGCCTCATATGCAAACGAAGACCTTCCCGAAGCAACTTCATAACACCCCTTTGCAGCAACGCAACAACGAAAACTGGACGAAACCACAGCAGCCTTCGGGATATGCCCTTCGTCAAAACGAAGACAATTAACAGTTTCACTCCAATAAGTCCTTTCGTTCAAACCAGTCTTCGCGCCCCAGCGGCTCAAACAGGACCGGAAGTCGAAGCATTCGTGGTACGACACCAGACAGAAGCCATCATTCGTGTCCAGGCCATAGGCCCTTCCAAAAACGAAACCAATGACGCCATCAAACAAATTCCAATAGGGGCTCGCCGTCGTCACTTCCTCCCTGCCTGGGAATCATTGACGGACAACCAGGAAATCCTCTCCATCATACGCGAAGGCTTTCGTCCAACCTTCACCACCAGACCTCCTTTCACGCCTTGGCCCCTTGGCAACATTTGTCCTAACCGACTCCACAGCTTTCGTCACAAATGCAAGACCTGCTTTCGAAGAAGGCGATTCAATTATGCCCTTAACCCGTTGGACCGGGCTTTTACAGTCACATCTTCCTTTGTCCCAGGAAGTCAGGAGGGGAAAGGTGATCTTCAATCTCAAACCTCTAAATCAATACATAGAATATCACCACTTCAAGATGGAGACGCTGGATTTAATCCGCCAATTGCTAAAACCCAATGACTGGACTATTTCCATAGACTTAGAAGATTGCTATCTTCTTGTTCCCCATTCACAAATCAGTTCAACATTACTTTCGCTTCATGTACCAAAACAAAGTCTCCCAGTTTCATTGCCTACCATTCGGACTGAATGCTGCTCCCAGGGTTTTCACACTAATCCTCAAATCAGTATTAGCTCACCTCCACCAACATCAGATGGAAGCAAGTGCCTACCTCGACGACTGGATCCTAAACAACCAAGATCCAGCCAAACTTTAACACAACAGTGATTACACCATCAACGTCCTTAACAAACCAAGTTTAGGCTTCCACTATCCCAGGAATTCATCTTCTTAGGAGTTAATTCAACCTAAGCTCTGCAACAGTAATGCCATCACCAGGCAGATTACAGGATCTCCTGGACCACATACGAATCTTCCGTCAACAACCCCAACACTCCCTCAAAGAGCTGAACTCCTTCATTGGAAAATTAGATTCTATGTCCCCTACGGGAGATAGATGTAGCGGTACTTACTGCTTAGCACTGACATCTGGTGTGGTCTTGGTAAAGTTAGTAATACTTCTGGGTGGCTGTTTTTACTTTGGCGGTAAATTTTAGCATAGCAGTCACTACTGTACGGTTAGGAATAGAGCGTCTATGTCCCATCTAAGGGTTTTAGGTGCTAACTAATCATGGTTCACTGCCACCAGGTGGGTGGTTTAATTGCCTGACTGATTAAAAAATAATGGTTTCTTAAATATTTAACCTATGCAATTAAATCGCGCTAGAAGCAACTGAGTTTAAAACGACTCTTGGTTTTAGTAAAACAGGGGAAAGATAAACACTTTACATTTAGCAACTAGTCTTTTCACAATAAACCAAGCCTTTCGTGAAAGCACACTGTAAATTACAAGAAGTATCAGCAGAGAATTTAAATAAAATTCAAATAAACTATTTCGAATAGAAATTGTTTTTGGAGTTCTTAACTCCTCTAAGTTAGAATATGCATCCTACAAATTCAGTCTTAGTCTCTAATTTAAGATTTTGTTTCTATGTTGTCTTGCACAATTACCAGATCTACTTCACATTGAATCAAGCTAGCGATATCAGGGTTCTGCCATTGAAGTACTCTGCTTCGGTAATAAAGCTACAAGACCTTGGTGATCAAAGGTTGTTTAGTTACATGTTGTAAGCAAAACAGAAGAAAGCTGGTTTTTAGAAAGGGGACCTTAAACCCATAAGTTATGGGAAAGGGTGGGGGGGAACCCAGAAATACCGATGATTGTAACTACCCATAATTTCGACTCAAAGACAGAAGTTAAGTTAAATCTTTAAATTTAAATTTAGAATAAAGTTCCTAAAATAAAAATAAAGCTAAACTAGTTTACCTAAAACTACTACCTTAATTGCCTGGCATGGTAACAATCGGACTGATGACATCTCCACTCCGACCGCCGTAGTAACGTCTGGCTTTGATTGTTAAGCTATACTAAGGATGCCTGCCTGCAGGTCTGTTTTATAGAGGTCAGCTGGCTCCTGGGTGGATGGAATAAAGCGTGTCCCTGTGGGAGAGATACTACATGGCTGACTCTAGAGGGGGAGAACAATAGGAGAGGGAGGGACAGAGCAGGCCGACCAAGCTGTCACTCAAGCATGAGAGAGTAAAAGCGTGGATGGGTAAGGTAGCTGCGCTGCTGTGACTGGTGGGGGAATTGAATGCAGAGATCTGATTGGAAGGGGGCTTGGGGCTGGCACTGGAGCAAAGGGATTGCTGACTCTTAGAGCAGACAAGGCCTTTTCCAGCATAAACTGCATTTAAATTAAAATACTAAGGACCAGGGGTTGGGGGGGGGGCGCCACAACGTTTACAAGCTCAGGTTGATGTGCAAACGTGAGCCAGTGGAATGAATAAATGCATGTTTTAATAGAAGGAACGTTACTATGGTCGAAGTTGTTTTGAGATTTAAAATTAAAAATGTACAGTATTGGACAATGAAATTTAGACAGTTGAGAAGGGACAACTACAAGTCTACATCGATTAATCGTGCCTGGTTATGGGAATTTCTTAAATATTACGAAGTTGTTTAATTCAATAAACGAATATTACTAACCGCAAAATAAATACAATGTTGTGTATGCTATTGCAACTGAAAAAAATTAAATTTGTTGAACACAGAATGAAGTCAGTAAGCGCACAAACTGCAAATCTCTATTTATGGAATCTGGATAGGCCAAGAAATGTGGTGGCTTGTTTTTTTAAAGTAGCATTATGCGTGACAAAACCTATCTGTAAAGTATTTATTTGATTCTAAAAGTATTACTCCATTTAGCTAAAAATATAAAAAGAACTACAGTTTTAAAATTGATTTTATTTTCGATTTGATTTAAGTCGATTTGAAAGTCAATTTTGCGGTTTTATTTTAAAGAAATGCATTCAAGAAACGTTGAATTTAGGAATAAAAAAAAACCGCGGTAAACCTACAGGGAAAAGAAACCTAGAAAAAACAGGCAATGAAAGAAAAAAAACCAAAGTGAGAGATTTCCGCAGAACGAAAGTCCAGGTAAAAAGGAATGGACAGTAGACAGCCAGTGGACGAAATACTGCGAAAAAAAAACAAAAAAAAAAAACGTCGGCGATATCCGCAGGAAATAGCCGAAGGAAAACAATCCGAGGAAAATAGCCGAAAGAAAACAGTTTCCTAGTGAAATTTCTTACCTAACCTAGGTTTGATTAGAATCTCTAATGCGTGTTGCAGTAACAACCCGGACTACTGCACTGTGACTGAGGTTGGCACTAATAACCTAGTTGTCGACGCGCCATTAAGCCTCAATCCCGCCTCCCTCCCCCCTCTCAACCCAACGTATTAAAAAAAAACAAATAAAAAAACAGTTAACATTTTATTTTCCTTCGGTTATTTCCGTGGCCTTTATTTTCGCGGCTTCTTTTTTCCTTTGACTTTTTTTCTGTCTTTACTTTAGTCTAATCCACATCCGGAGTTTCATTTTCTGGCAGTGTGTTGCCGGCAGTTATGATGTTGTGATTAGTAGAGGTTTTACAATGTTTATTATATTCCCCCCCCCCCCACGTCCATCCCCACTCAACCATCTCCCTAGCGGTGAAATGAAGCTCCTGAGTTGAACATTGTCATCAATCAAGAACGAAAGTTAGAGGTTCGAAGCGATGAGATACCGCGCTATTTCTAACTGTAAGATGAATGAAGTTGAATTGAAGATTTACATTATTAAGAAACTGTAAGCTGATCTGGTTGAACGAATACCGACCTTGCTGATGTTTTTGTGACCTTGTATTCCGTGCCCCCTCCCATGAAGAGGTTGCCTCAGTATATATCGTCGGCTTAGGAATCAAAGTTAAAGTTTGGAACTTAACGTTTTTCGCCAATCGGGTCACAAAACATGGGACAATTCAACGTCGCACAAGAAGTTTCCAATATCAACTTGCGTGTTGTGAATTTGACTTCAACGAATATGCAAGCTCCAACCCCTTTTTTATTTTTATTTTTGGTTGGTTTTTGTGGCAGAAATTGCTTACAGCCCCCCCCCGGTCAGTGATTCCGCCGCTGGTTCTGTCAATAATTAAGGGAAAAAGGAAAACTAAGCCCAATGTTTCCGGAATTTTCATTTGCTGATTGCATTTTGTCAGTGAATGGTAGTTCCCAGTGTTAGTTCCCATTAACACTATTTTCTTACACCCACGAAGGACAAAAGTGCATTACTACGCCAATGTTTAAACCGCACAAAGCCTTATCCTATCCAGACTAAATTATTAAAACTCAGTCTGCAAGTCATTACTTATTTCGAACGTTTCTACCCGTACGCGAGAAGTGGACTCGTCATCCTAGAGTCTCCAACAGCTAAAACGGACTTAATGTCGTAATTATTCGTCGTAACAGTTTATCATTATCTAACCTGCAACATGAAATATGCATATTCGACATTTCTGAAACCAATACTTTAAAACAATCGAACTGTCGCAGCCATTCACGCCCTGGAGGAAGTAATCCATAAAGGAGCGTAGCAGAGAAGCTAACGTTTTTCTGTCTAAATTTCATTGTCCAATACTGTACATTAGAAAGAAATGTTCGCTAAAATTTGTAGGGTAAATTGGCCGGGATCAGTAGAGTTCAGGAACCTAGTTTTGTCTTAATAGTACTTAATATTATAATAAAAAGGTTAAATGTACCAGCTTTTTCCCTGAATGCTATATAACGCATTATAAAAAGGTATTGTCGTGTGGTCCCTAACTTTCTCAATGCTAAAAATGCCATATGGGATACCACACTAAACTATGGCGATATGGGATATATCACCACACTCGAGTATGGCGATATGGAAGCTATGGTCAGAAGTAGCGATACGACATTGCTAACACTATCAAAAGGAAAAATTCGTTAATAAAACCATGCGAGAATTAATTTTATTTTTGTAATGTTAACCTACGTTCCTTGTTCGAAAAATAATTGAAACCCGTGCTTTTTTTTATTACTAAATACCGATGTCTTGGTCGAAACTTCGACTGACGCTACGGTTTGTTTACTGTGGCCGCTCATCTTAGTGACTCACCAAGCAACAACTTAAGATAAAAGCAAATTAATTGTCACATGGTTTTATTAATCAGCTCTACATTTCAAAATCTAGACAAGAAAATTAAATACTTTAAATGCTTATTGCTTCCCCCCCCCCAAAAAAAAAACAGTTGGCAATTGTAAATCACAAATCTAACTTGAACCTGCATCGGCCTTTCGAAAACACCAACTGACATAACATATACGAAATACACGTGAAATTTCATCATTAAAATTAAGCGTTAAGCTATTTCCCTCCACCCACCGTTCGAAAATTACACCCACAATGTCCCTAACTGCCCACATAGTTCTCAAGAATACGTTACCGCTGAATTGTCCGTGTAATGTCCCCAGTGGCTAAAGATGGACGTGAAAACCGAACATTTTCTTGGGCGTTATTAAGCTTAAAACTTCTTCGCTGTCGTCCAAACCTTCGTTTTCCATCAGAGAATGACTTAAACGCGAAGACCCCGCTCAGAAAGCACATTATGCAAATTAAAGAATGACGACACATTACGTAACATGAGAGATTTAAACAGTATGACGTAATTTTTCATGATGAAATTTCCGTAATGTGCAACAAGGTTAATAGACATCATTCCAATGACTTAAAAAAAAATCGCGTATCTCCTAAACCTATTTTTCTTTATTGCCAAAACAACTTAACCTGATAATTTTAGCATTACATTCCTCGAATGTGATGTTCCCCTGGAGGTTTCTTCCGGTGCGCAGACGCCTGCTTGCATATCCCACTGCGCATGCACGTGCAGTCCTCCCTTATAAAAGCGAGAGCGTGGACGCTTTCGTCATTCATTTTCTTCCAGAGGTGTCTCCACGCCACCTCGCGCTGAAGTTCCCCCCCTTTCGCACAGAGTTTGGATTACCGAATATGGTCGCCGCCGCTGACGCTCCCGCCTCATCAGCCGCTCTCCCTCGTGCTCTTGCTCCCTTCGCCCTTGGCGACCGCTGGATCTCCGCTCTCGACCTCGCCGCCACTGAACCGATCATCCCTGCGCCTTTCACCGATGCTCCCTTCGGCCATGATAACGCCCCTTCGGAGTCTCCCCTTCAGGCCGGCCAACTTACCCCACCGCCCGAGCCCGTGGATCTCTCTTCCCTTCATCATAGTTTACAACTTGCGAAGGACAATTACCGTGAAGCTAAAAGAAATCTCCGTTAGACCTCTCGTCAAACTCCTCACGCCTGGGCCGAAGTGTCAGCCATAAACGATGCGCTCCTTCCCCTTCGGGTGTTTTGAAGAAACGAAGGACCTCCCTTCCGCCCGCTACTCAAGGCCCTTTGCTGCCGGCATTGCCTTCAACGGCGGCCGCCCATACAGTCCCTTCGTCCGTCACACTTCCTACGCCTGAAAGAAGAATTCACCTCCCGGACGATTCAGCCGATGATCCGACTTTGCCATTTGCTGCGCTTCTCAAGACAGTCGAGGAATAACGTCATGAGTTCTGAACAAAAACACACGAGTCTGATTGCATTTCTGCAGGAAGCCTAGATGGGAAATAAGCTAGCATGTGGTAGCGTGCAAAAGGAGGCTAGCTGGGTTGGCGTACTGCAGAGCACGGGAAATAAGAAATTGCGTTGGTGAGGAAGATGGAAGCCCGGTTGAAGGCTAGTTGGTCGTGTTGGTAAGCGAGACAAGTTGGCAGCTCATGGCGGCGGTTGCTGGTAACTTGATTTGAAATGAATGTCCAAGTATTTATACAACTCAAGTTCAAGTTTATATAAGGATAAACAAAATAGACGTATGTCTGTTGGTTCCTAGAAAATGAACATCTATCACACCATTTGGTACTTTCATTGATATTCAGGTGTTTTGTTTCATACACACGATTGGATATGGGGTCCAACACACGATATCCTCGAGTGTTAATGGCATAACCCACTAACACACCTTCCCATGCTCCCCTGCTTGGAATGTGGACATAACACTTAGAGCTTAGCTCTTCTATTTACCTGACTGATAGTTTCCTTTCTTTAGCATATAGTAAAGTAGTACTTTACCGCAGAATGGGGAAAACGGTTGAGACAGGTACATGTGACTGCTATTTCGGCCACAGGTTTCTTGGCAGTCCCGACTCTATGACCATGAATCGCACTGCTTCGTTGAGTGTTTGGCTTTGTGTTGCACGGTTTTAAGTTTTTGTAGGACGGTACGGTACGGTTTTGTAAACGGCGGTCTACGGTAATGTCACTGTAATTTAGGAAATAATTTTGCGTACACTTGAGCACAAATGAATCGTGTATAGCAATTTGCGTTTAATTATTTTACTAATGGCGGGACTTCGCTTTCTTCTTGGTTGGACACTATATAACATCGACAACACAAACATGCTCGGTCACGCTTGCTACTGAAGTGTTGCCCCCCCCCCCCCCGAAATGTGGGCACTTCCTCTACCTAGCAGTGGGATCAGATTTCACTTCGTCATGCAAATTTCACACCTCTGTATCGGCACTTACTTGTGGAAAGTTAGTTAATAGAATTGCTGCCATCCAAAATTAAAAAGAGGGTAAAGTAATTGGTTCGTGAATGGTCGCCAGCACCACGGTAATACCGCTGCTATGGTAATACCGTGGTGGTAAAAAAGGAACGATACTGATACCGAATTTTTTTTTTACTGTGAGTACCGATTTACCGTGCAACACTAGTTCGGTTATATCGTTCCGCTGTATCATTCATTTCAGCGGAATAGGCATTTGTCCTCTCATACCTGATGCCTAGCTCATTTAGATATTGGAATGCTTTTGAACAAAATTCCATTCCTAAGTCGGTTCTGATGCACACTATCCTCTTATTCAGTTCCCTCTCTGTTAGTTCTAAACTTGTGAAAATGTTTTAAATGCGTCACTTTTCTTCGCAATGGAAAAATCCAGGCATACCTACTGTGATCATCAATAATTGAAAGTAGATAATTTGCACCTTTCCTAGCAGGGTCCCACACTTCGAAATGTAAGAGCTCCAAAGGTTCAACTGCTCTGACATGATTAAATCCATGGAAAGATGCTTTAGTGGATTTTGCTATTTCACAAACATCACATTCTGTGTGAGGTTTATCTCCAAAATTACCCAGACCGACAACTTCGACCGATTTACGTAAAGTAAACAAGCCATTGACATGTTGATGTGCAAATCTTGAGTGCCATGTTTTGATATCTTTTTGTGCACCAGCGAGATTTGCACCAGTGTTTGTACCACTAGTGGTTAGACCAATGTTGACAACATTAGCTACTTTATACAACCTATCAACACGTTTAGCTATCAATACAGTGTCCTTGTAAGTATCAGGAATACTCAACATACCCTGAACAATGCTAACTTGGTAATTTGCAATATCGATTTTTGAAACACTAATCAAATTCTTTGCAAGGTTAGGAGCGTAGTGAACATCTTTCAGGGTTATGTAACTTAAATACCCACCAACCATGGTACTTATTCAATGCCACCTATTCGTTCGATTTTCGACAACCCTCGCCTAAGGAGACTTTCATGTTATGAACCGGTTCAATGGTCGCGAACCAATCACGTCGACTTGAGAAATGATCCTTCGTATCAGTATCTAAGTGCCAGCTATCACACTCCCTACTGGCAGTTTTTGGTACAGTAGCACTCTCGACTGCAATAAATGTGCCCCTTACAGTTCCTCTCGCAGTACGATCACTGTGGCGAATTCCTCTGTAGGATGGACTTCTCTGCGGTACGTTTGGACGAGTGAGGGAACCGCACTTGGGGGCAGTCCCTTTTAAAACGTGATGTATCACCACATTCGTATCACTTTGGACGATCTTTTGTTCATCTGGATGGGTTTCCTCGGTGGAAGTGTGCTGCAGGCCTGTCGTCATGCCACCTTGCTGATCGCATGTGAAACGCTCTTGAACTGCTTTACTATGGTCGAGTATTGATTCTTGTTGCTTGGTTTTCTTTCGCGAAAACTCTGACAATAAGTGCTCTCGGACCAGCTTTAGCATAAACGTGGAATCGTCCCAGTAGTATATTTGCTGCACCACATGTTCATATTCAGCAACCTTTGCCAATGTCGGTCGCCACTCGCCAAACGGCGAGGAAAATTCATCAGTTGGCGACTTGGTTTTTAGAGCTACTCGCCAAAAAGGCGACTGATTAACAAACCCTGATGCTTAAATTGTCATATCTCGGGAACCGTGTTCGCTAGAAACAAGCGGTTTGCGGCGTTGCGTGCAGAATTACAAGGGCTCTCCAACCAAGTGTGAAACAATGTCGCTAGCCACTTTAGTTGATTGGAGTTAGATTAATGCAAACAATATTTAAGCATTAAGTAGTAGCGCAGCTGCTAAAATTGTTTCTACATGGCGAGGAGGTAATGGACAATGGCGAGTGCATTTTAATGTCTACCGGCCAAATGACGAGTGCCACACAATTCACATTCGTGAAGGTTGATATTCAGGAGGTAATAAATCCAAATACTGGTAGGCGACCTCTCCATCACCTATGTTAACTCCAATTCCCTTTAGATCGATAACTACCTTGTCTACTCGAAAGAGGAACACGGCCATTTCTTTCCCCTCTTTTAGTGACAGCTGTAAAAATTCCCGTCTTAATTTGGCGTTTCTACCTCATGAAGTGAGTTGGAAAACTTCCTCTAGTGTTTGCCATGCTTCTATGGCAGTTGTCGTGTTGATTACTACACTTTTCAGTTCCTTAACAACTAGTAGACAAATCATGGTATGAGCCTTTTCTGCATGCATTTTCAATAACTTCACTTCCTTATCACCAGGAACTTCAGTTGGGTGTGGTTCTGTGCTGTCAAAAAATCCCCACAAACCTTTTTCTAGTAGGGCGAACCTCTTGTCGGTCTTCCAAGTCTCACAGTTAGTTGGAGTCAGTTTATCAATAATATAATGTCCACTGTATAAATCGACTGATGAAGCCATTTTGTTGTCGTCCATTCAGCATAAATGGAATAACCCGCCTCGAGAGGGGAAGGGTATGTCGGCGCGCGGGACAGCAATGTTCACTTCACTTCACTGGCATTCACTTTACTCAGCTGGACTTGACTTTACACAGTTCAAGAATCATTGGGTATAACCCATCTTCATCTAGCATGGTACAGCAAAAGTATGAAAATAACATTCAAAGTTCAGTTGAATAAGGTCCACTCTACAGAATGGGTATACTTCGTTATACTGGGGTTGCTTTGTTATATCCTTGGGACAAAATACATCTTACTTGGAAGATAAAAACATAATTGACTTGGCCAAGACTGCTACTTGCAGCCAGACACCATCTTGGATTCAGAACTGTCACTCCCAATACTTGCAAGGCCAACCTCCACTCAACCACTGATTTGTACAATCAGACATGTTTAGCATGTAAGAATAAAAGGGACAACTAACAGTAACGGTGAGTAATGTTGCAGTAGAAAATATGGCGATGACGATCGCTGCGTTATTACTGACCTGTGGACGTAATTATTGTAGAGATAAGGCAATAGCGTGAAAGTGTTCCACAAGGTGGTTAGGCCTAATAGTACCGTCACGTTGGTAGAAATTTAGGAATTCCACCGATAACGTTTGTGAGGCCAAACCACATACTGAATTGTATGCCACTTGGTGAAGTGAGGTGGGTGCTAGACGATGGCAGTGGCTGGTCGTCGGGTGAAGACTAGAATGAGTGTGTATGGTGGCTGCATGGCCACGTGGAAGGCGGGTGCGGGAGGGCCACGGAGTGGTCGGCATGGGCCTTGTCGACGATTCAATTTGCAAACGCCAGTTGCAAGACGTAGACTGACGATTAAAGGTTTTACAGCTTCCAAAAATACTCATCTCACTTTAGCTATTTCATGAGCTTTAAGCTCCCACTGCCCATGCTCCAAACATTTCTATGCTACCCCAGACTGCCTTCGGGCGCGACCGCTGGAGCACTCACTCCTTCCGGCCTTCGTCACTTTTTTCGTGGGCAGCTCTGTGAACAGTCGCTTGTTTTTCTCCCACATTTTTGTGCTCGCGCATTGCTAGTGATGTCTTCGAGGGTTGTTTATGGCATCTTCCGTCATCGTCTAACCCCCGGTGATCCACATCCTACCTGCCATAATTGCAGAGAGTGCAATTTCCGACCGCTGGAGCACTCACTCCTTCCAGCCTTCGTCACTTTTTTCGTGGGCAGCGCTGTGAACAGTCACTTGTTTTTCTCCCACATTTTTGTGCCCGTGCATTGCTAGTGATGTCTTCGAGGGTTGTTTATGGCACCTTCCGTCATCGTCTAACCCCCAGTGATCGTCACCCTACCTGCCATAATTGCAGAGAGTGCAATTTCGACAACGTTTTATGTGACATTTGTAAGGAATATGACACCACCACTCGTGCTGGATTCCGACGGACCTGTAAGCAATCGGACCAAAGGGCAGCAGAATGTCAAAGGATCCTGGAAAGTGGTGAAAAATCATGCACTCGCGATGATAGTCTTTTGGGTGAAGGGCTCGATGTAGGCGATTTTATTCCCGACAACGTCATGACCCGGAGCCACAGTAGAAAACGAATCCGGAGCGTCGACGACGTTGGTCAAGAAATCAAGTGCAGTCGACACCGTAGAACGACGCTGGACGCGATTACAGAGATGCAAGATAATATGAAGACCATGTTTGGAAGCATTAATCTTCGTATTACTACCTCTGAGGCGAATCTTTCTTCTTCCTTGGAACAAAAGCTGGATCATCGCCTGGGCCCACTCAAGAAGATGGTTTTTGCGGGCCCCGCGGCGGCAGGGACATCGGCCCCAGGCGGCTGTGGCGGCGGCTTTGTTGCGACTCAATCGGCAGTCGGGAATGAGCAGCGGCCCTTCCTAGAAGAGGATTTCAGCGTCCCTATTGCTGCGGACCTCGAAGCAAGTCTGTCACCTTTTGGAAACCAAGTGTTTTCACCCGGACTGGAATTTCCGAGCATCGGCCCGACGTTTGCAGCACTGAACGCGTCGGATGAAGTTGTGATTTGGACTGAGGTTCCACAGTCGTCGGCACCGACTCAGTCGTGCGAATTTCGTCACGGACACGATCGGCAGTTTGACCAACACAGTCGGGAAGCAGACTTCTCTCTCCATTCGTCAGTCATTTCCAGTCGACAGTCCGGTGGTGGGGCTCGTCACCCCTACGCAGCAAGCCAGCACTATGGGGGCCAGTCGGTGCAGCACAGTCGACACGCAGTCACCAGTCGGCATTCGTCTGAAGATGGACATCGCAAAATTTAGAAACGATCTCGCATCGTGCCTCGTCGTGAACGCAAGCGACGGGACTCGAGGGGATCAATCGCCATCACCCCACCCGAGGGGGGAAACCATCAAGGTCCCAGGAACAAGGATTCCCGCAATGACGTCAGGGACCAGGATTACCCGACCAAGCGCCAGCCCTTCCCCCCTCGACGGAGGCTTGGAAAAGGCAGAGAACCGACCCGGTGACGCATCATCTCATGGACCCGGCCTGCCCATCTTCACCGGCAGGTGGGGGGGGGGGGGGCAGGCTTTCTCGGCACCTCAGCACATGGAAGAACGTGACCAAGGATTCATTTGTGCCCCTTCTCCTTGTTTCCCAGGCTGGCAAAAGAGGCTCCATCGGACATGCTGTCGCACGTCGACTACGGCCTAGAGGAGGAACTGGAGGTGCTACTGGCAAAGGGTGCCATCGTAGAGGTCTCCCTAAAAGACGAGGGGTTCTTCAGCCCGGCGCGGTTCATCCGGAAGAAGGGTGGGGGCAGACGACTGATTTTCAATCTACGATTGCTAAACTCCTTTATTCTGACCAAGCATTTCAATATTGAAGCGCTGCGGACCATCCGAGAAGCGCTTTGCACCAGCGAATATACGACATCAATAAATCTAGAAGACGTCTATCTTCATGTCCCACTGCACCCACCGTGTCGCAAATTCTTCAAGCTTGTCGTTCATGGGAGGACCTTCAAGTTTCAGGTCCTGCCGTTCGATTTGAACACGGCCCCGTACTTTACTGCCATCCTGAAGCCGTTCTTCAGCTACATCCGCCAGGGAAGAATCAATGCGCACGGCTATCTCGACGCTTGGCTCCTGCGGCACGCCTCGGCGACAGCAGTTCAGGACCAATCCAGAAGTATGTTCGATCTCCTGGGCAACCTGGGGTTTGGGGGAACATGCCGAAGTACCGGATGGTGCCAGAACAATCTTTCATTTTTATGGGAGCAGCCTTCGACTCGAGGTCGTTTGTGGTGAAGCCAGCAGAGGACAGGATCGTCGCACACCTGCTCTCGTGCCAGCAGGTGACGGCAAGGAAATTAAGCAGCCTGATTGGCCAAATAGACTCCATGGTGGACTTGGTGCCATGGGGCACTTGGAGGGCCCGGAGCCTACATTGGTTGCGGAAAGTGACACGGGTGATGAGGAAGTAGTGGTAGGACCCCACCCCTCTAGCAGAGCTCCCGAGGGAGGAGGTGGAATGGTGAGGGAATCCTGCAAACCTGGAGGCGCGAGTTCACATCCACAACGGCACCACGTCGCAGACCTTCGTCATGGGTTCGTCTCTCACCGGCTGGAAGACATGCTACTTGCAGGGAGGTGGTAGACTGCAGAAGCTCGCCTGCACATCAACAATCTTGAACTGCGGGCAGTTCTGAAAGCACTGCAAGAATGGGGCTACCTGTTCCGCAACGAGGCGGTCAGAGTCCTGCCCGACAACACAGCGGCTGTGGCATACATCCAGAGAGGGGGTGGGACGAAATACATCTCCCTCCACAAGGAAGTGTCGGCAATTTTCCAGATATGCGTGCTCTTCGGTATCACACTGATCCTGCGCCACATTGCAGGGAAGTCGAATGTTCTGGCGGATGAGTTGTTGCGGCAAAACAAGACGGTGCCAGCGGAGTGGTCCCTGCACCCGGAGGTTTGCAAGTCAATCTTCAACCTATGGGGCCAGCCCATGGTAGACCTGTTCGCCACTTTCCATAACAAGAGAATCCGCTCCCGGACGAGAGGGCGTGGGGAACAGATGCGTTACCTGGCGTTGCCTACCTGTTCCCGCCGTTCAACATGCTGCAAGGAACGCTATCGAAGATCAGGGGATCAGAGGGGACATTCATCCTGATCGCCCTGATGTGGCCGGAAAGCGGGATGGTTGTAAACGAACGCCACCGAAAAATGCCTGTTTCCCGGAAAATTTGAAATTTTTTTTCTTGGAGCACCCAAATGCCTCGCCGAGGCATGTCCAGCCGTTTATTAAATAATAAACCAAATCGATCCAAATTTTCACCATCGATAGCCTGCCCAAATACAAACCTCTTGGGGAAGCCCAAATTTGAACTTTCCATCTGGAAGATTGTCAAATCTGCATCGGAAGATCGGCCAAAAACCCCAGCAGCGCTACTTCATCATGGCCGCCATTGTTATACCATGTATTTTTGTATTTGATTTTATACCTCTTATTTTTGGGCGTAAAGCCCCCAAACCCTAGCTTAGTTGCAATTTAGGAGGAGCTTCCTCTGTCTATGTACAGACAACCATTTTTAAAGTGTGTTTTTTTTATTGTGTTTGAACGATCGCAACAACTATGAAAAATGTCCACTTAGATCAAACATTGTCCGTTAACTTTAAGGTTCAAACCTCCAAATTAACTTTATACGTTTTAGCATACAACTGAGCTAGACTATTTATTCTCTTATTTAGCCTTTTATAATAATCTTTTACCCCCAGAAACGCTGCCATTAGTCGGCATCGGTAGGACACAAATTTTAGTGTATATATGTTTATTCTAGTTCTCCTCTCAGTTACGACTGGACCCAACCAAATGCTACTGCTAGCTTGAACTACTATTAAAACCAAAAGAATTCTTAAAAAGATCTGTTCCAAACAATTCCGTAAGTCAAACTGTGCAAAAACTTCAAATCCCCCTTTTTGCCCCCTTCCCCAGCCAAAACTAGTTGTGGTGTATATAACACTGCAGTTTACAGTTAAAGTTTATAAAAATTTAATAGTAATGCTTTCTGCATTACCCAAAGCCAAGTATTAAGCTTTAACAAGAGCCTATTCACGTTGCAAACATGTAAATATTCATTTCATAGCCAATAATACAAAGTAAAGGCCTATTTCCCAAAGTTCAATTGAGTGAAACTCAAAACAGGCCTATCTTTTCCGTCTTTACATGTCCCTACTCCTTCAAACGGCTCTGCACCCAGTTCCTTTGTTCATCCGACATCTCCTCCCACTTTCCATTGTTCTCGAGGCCCTCAGCCAATCAGACCCCCGCAGCTATCCTTGGCGTTCGCGCCAACTTCCGGTAATGTGTATAAAACCCCAGCCCCAGAATCCCTCGATAGCACAGCTCACAGATCTCAAGCTAGAGAAGGGTCACGCCAGTCGGGAGTGGAGACGCCATGTCCGTGGGATGCCATGCCGGGCAAATGGCAGTGGTTCGTATGTTTGTAGTTAGCTTTTGAAAATTTAATTTAGGACCCCCAAGTCTAAATTTTAGTTTAAAAACGTAACTTAAACTCTCTCTAGCTAGGGATTATGGTGGTGACGCCTGTAGCGGCATCTTAGGTTTCTCACCCCATAACGTCAGAGTGGTACTCTTACTAAAAACCAACTTCTTTCTTATTTGTTTTAAACATTAATTCAAATAACTGACGGTTTGATCTTTGTGTGGGATTCATTGGTTATTCACTCCAGACGGACTTTATAAGTAGCCGAGGCTTTTATAATTTGAGGAGTTGACTTGTAAACAGCAACTCTGGGAGGTTTAAGGCTCTGTTTTATCACTTAGAAACAAAACTGTGAAACGGTTGATCTTTCATGCGTGTTTGAAACATACTGTTTGATAGATTGTAACCAGCCTGGGCTGTTCAATCTTGCGGACGACTCTGCGGAGCGTTCAGTATTGCTTTTTCTATTCGAAAAATTAAGTGGTTGTTTTATTCTGAAACAAACGTCGTTTTAGTCAAAACTTGTGAAAACGAATTACATGTTGTAAATTCAAACTTTGTGCTTTTAAATAAGTTTATTTCAAAAGCTCTCGAGCAAACCAAATGTAAAGTGTGTTTTTCATTCTCTGTTGTTATAAATAAACCAGGAGTTTTAACTTCAGTTCGTTTGCTAGTTAATTAACTGTTTAAGTGTAAATAAATATGTAAACCATTTTTAGTTTAGCTCTTTGTAAACGGTTAAATTTCCATCGCTGGTGGCAGTGAAATACCAGCAGTATTAAGGTTAGGCCCCTTTAATTTAGGACCCTGCGCTCCATCCCCCATGCTGGGACAGTAGCCCATACTGTGCTTATGCCGTAAAAGTCGCAATAATCACCGCAACACCTTAAGCTGAATCTCCGTGTCAAACCAGGAAACCGGAGGCGCTACAAGCACCTGAGCCGTCGTAGCGTCCGCCGTTACAACTGGTGGTAGCGGTGGGATGAACAGGTGCTGTTCCCGTCAAGCGTTTCCCCCCTGCCATGCTACAAGCAAGAAAACCTAGAAGGATGCAAGCCACTTCCAACTAGACGTCAGTGGTCCCGACAATACGGCCACGAAGCAGATGCCTGTGACAAGTCACAAAGTCACGAAGCAGATGTCGTACTAAAAGTTATAAAATAGTACAACCCCACCCTGCAGCTCCAACAACTGCCGGCGCCAGGAAGCAGCAGCTGCCGCTTCCAGTAGACGTCCTCAAGCCGAGAGCCGTCCCAACCCCAACCGATGCTGTAGGAGAAGAGGCCCGCAAGGAAACCTGCGCTCCGTACAGCCTACCCGAAGATTTTGTGTTCTACACCGAGGTCCCGTGGATTTGACCGCCAAAGACGTTCAACTCCAAGCTTCAGTTCCGGACTTCCCGTGCTGCGATGGGAGCAGGAAGGACAGACTGACCGTACAGCGATTGTACAAAAACAGGGTGAGTGTACATGAGATATGCTAAGAGGCCGCCAAGCCGAGTGTTGTAGTTGATAGCATTTATGCAATTTAGCTATTCATATACCAGAGTGCTGGAGGTTCTTGAGAGTGTATTTTTGTGTAATAGCTTACTAGATTTGGGAGAGAAGTTTTTTAATTAATTCGCTCTGCTCAAACTTAACGTTAAATTTTAAGCGGCTGCTTTTAATTTTTGTTTCATTTATAAAAGCTTTATTTTGAAACCACGTTAAACGTAAAAATGTCCGAAATGGATCAACTCGAAGAAATCATTCGTGATTTACAAAACAAAGACCTCAAAAAGGCATGTTTAAACTTAGGTTTTACAGTTAGTGATTCTAGATCCGAATCCCAACAAATTTTACGAGCAGCCCTTGAAGATGGCAAATTAGACTTAAACGAACTCTCTGATGCACTAGCAAGCACTATTGAAAAAAGAGAAGCTATCCTTTCAACAAAAAAAGAATTAGCCGTTAAGGAAAACGAACTTTTTCTGAAAGCAGAAGAGTTGAAGTTAAGAGCCTTAGAAGTGGCGGACTCAGATAAACGCCGGGCTCATGAATTAACCTTTAAAGACAGGGAAGCCGCTCTTAAAGCCCAAGTAAGGGATCAAGAGGCCCAAATTAACGATCGTGCTAGCGCAATGAAACTAGCCAAGTTAGATAAGCAGCTAGAATTAGCAAGGCTAAACGCTGCATCCATAAATCTTAACCCCGCTCCAAACTGAGCTAGCGGCGCTCCCCTAGCTCCCCCAGATCCAGTTGCAAGACATGGAAAAGTTGCGGACGTAGTTCGTCTCGTCAACAATTGGACGCCTAAGACGGAAATCAACAGTTTCCTTAAGATTTTTGAACGTACAATGACTAGTCAAAGGATCCCTAGAGATCAATGGGTCACGGGACTCCAACCCCTCGTCGGTGAGGTTTTCATTAAAGTTTGCGATCAGCTTATAGACGCTGAAATGCAAGACTACGACTTAGTTAAAAGTAAAATACTTGCCCGTTTTGTTCAGACTAAAGAGTCAGTGCAAACGCAGTTTCGTTCTCTAGAGAAAGAAACAGATCAAAAATTTTTTGACTATGCATTTGAGTTAGAAACGTTGTTCACTCGTTGGTTAGCTTTGGCTAAAGTTAACCGGGACTATGACAAACTTGTCAATCTAATGCTTTTGGAATAATTCTACAAAGCTTGCCCTACCCAACTTAGAAAATGGATCCCTGATCAAATTAAGTTAGGGACTCTGGCCGAAGCGGCCCAGTTATGTGATGAATTCACTACTCAAAATAAGCAGATTTCAACTGAAGCTGCTTCACGTCCTGTTAAAGCAACTCCTACAGCTGCTACGACAGCCCAAGGTTCTAAACCTTCCAACAGACAACGTGGTCGTAACCACAGTCAGGCGGCTAAACCGGCTGGTACCGCCGAGGTGAAAACTGAATCCGCTAGTGGAAATTCAGCCACCCCCCACAACTCAAATCGTGA